>CM051390.1:3257384-3332384 GCA_028015245.1 Cardamine occulta
ACGAAAAGTTGTTTTGTCTAAAGTCGCCTTCTTCGTCTCTTTGGGAGAGAAACAGTTTTTCTATTTTTTTTTAAGGGCGATTTTAAAACCCTTTTCATTCAAATAAAATATTTGATTTTGAGAATAAAATAGTATTTACACTTATTTTTATAATTTGTAGTTTTTAAAACGCATACATACGATTGGTTGTTTTGATGTTTAATTATTTCATTTTTGTCATTGGCGATTTTATATTATTTTAGTAGTTTTTTCACTTTTGGTTTAAATTTGATTGAATTACTTTAATATTATTGTTAGATATTTTCTGTTTTTATCAAACATAATAGTCTCTGACTTCTCTCTGAATCAAGACGAACTCATGCCCCTTGTTTTTACAGATTAATGCCCCGAAACTTTGCCTTCGGTAAATAAATATTGAGAAAATGATTTTGAAAATAATAGATAGGGAAGTTTAATATATCATATTTCTCTGTAACTGAACATTCATTATCTCATTTAGTTTCCTATATTGTGGTAGTTGCGCTCTTAACTTCTCGTCGTCGTCAGTGACCTAGTGAATAGTTGACTCATTCGTCCAGAAGACTCTTCCATTATGTAATTTCTACATAAACTTCTTTGTCTTCCAACGATCTTGTGGATATACGAAAATGGAGACTTGCAAGATGAACGTGTTAATCGTCTACTACGGAGTCTCGATGTTCTTATCTTTTCAAGTTTCTTCTGCAACTGACACCATTTCTATCTATCAACCTCTTTCATTACCTGAAACCATTGTTTCCAGCGGTGATATTTTCGAACTCGGTTTCTTCAAACAAAACCCAGGTATGCCTACTGAAAAATACTACCTAGGCATGTGGTACAAGCAAGTCTATCCTCAGACTATTGTTTGGGTCGCAAATCGAGAATCTCCTCTAAATTTTTCTTACTACTTATTAAAGATCAAAAATGGAAACTTAATTCTCCAAAATAATCTCTATAAAATATTTTGGTCGACTGGGCTTAATTCTAGTAGCAGCAAGGATGTTCAAGCTGTGCTGCTTGATAATGGTAATCTAGTATTGAGAGATGGGCCTACTTCTTCTGCAGCTGTGTTGTGGCAGAGTTTTGATCATCCTACTGATACTTGGCTTCCTGGCGCTAAACTCAAATTTGGAAGCCAACTTCTCACTTCTTGGAAAAGCTCGACAGATCCATCACCGGGTCCATACTCTCTCCAGTTTGATCCTAAAACACAATCCCTCGTCACGGTTTGGAATGGATCGAAGTCATATTGGCCGAGTGGGCCATGGGATGATCAAGTTAAAGCTTTTAACGAATTTACATATTATTTCTTCATTTTCAAATTGAATCTGGATGAGTCTTACGTCACCTATTCACTAGATCCATCGTGGACTAGTAGGAGATATCGTTTTCCCAAGATCTTCGTGAATGTTTCGGGGCAGTCTATTATCCAGACTTGGAGTTTGAACATCCTGTCGTGGATGGATAGAGTGTCTCAACCTGAAAAAAGATGTGACGTTTATAATTATTGTGGATCGTTTGGCATTTGCAATGAATCACAAAAGGATCTCTGTAGCTGCGTTCCTGTTTTCAAACCAGTACTTCGCCAAGACTCGAATGATTTCTCTGGTGGTTGTATAAGGGAAGCCAACCTTCGATGTGGCAATGGAAAGGACAAGTTTACTCCTATTGAAAACATGAAATTAGCCACTGATCCATCAATAACATTGGTCTTGACGGCAAGTTCTGTTACAACGTGTACCTCAGCTTGCCTAGCTAATTTAACTTGCGAGGCCTACGCATATGATGGCAAAAATTGTTTCATGTGGACAACAAATGCCTTCAATCTTCAACAACTCTATGCAAACAAGAGCAAGGGATACACGTTTTTTCTTAGATTTGCAGCTCCAGACATCTCAACTGCAACTTCAAACATCTCATCTGCAGCACCAAACATTTCATCTGCAGCACCAAACATCTCATCTGCAGCACCAATTTGAAATTTTTATAAACGTTTCACTATACAAGATTTCGTTCACAATTTTCTGAAAGATGAGTTTTACGCAGACAAAAAACAGAATAGAGAGCTATTAGAAGGCGGCATAATTGATGATGATGGGGAAAATGTGTTACCTTAATCTGCATGATATAATGGCTGCAACAAATGCTTTCTCTGAAGAAAACAAGTTAGGAGAAGGCGGGTTTGGTCCAGTTTACAAGGTAGTACATAGATAAATGGTTTGGCTAAAATTTTGTTTTCTAATATAAATTAAAATTAAAGAAATAATAATTATAAAATAATGGAATAATTCAAATAAAAATTCAATAGTTATAAAATAATTCAAATAAAAAATAAAAATAAAAACTAAAACTACGATGGCGGAAATCGGGAAATGAATTCCTCCATGCGTTGCTGCAATGCTAGGTGATCCGCCTCCAATTTGCGGGTTCTCTCGCATTCCGCTTCTCTTTAGAGGCGATCCGCTTCTCGTTCTTCTGCGAGGTGTTGCAGCTGCGTCTTCATGGCGTCCATATCAGTGTCTCGTTGTGCGAGCTGTGCCCTAAGATCGGGAGAATCGCCGTTGAAACGCGAAGATGCAGAAAAAGATCCGTCGTCCAGAAGACCAAATACACGATCTTTCGTCTTCGGAGTACACTACGGTAAGAAACGAAAACTTTGTTAAAAATTAGAAATTACAAAAAAACGATTTAAATATATATTTTACTTACCTCATAGACGAATTCGTTAATCTTCTCAAACGGAACTTCGGTCATTGGAGGCGTTCCTTCAGTGAGTGGCTGAGAAAGGAGGAGGTCTTCACTCATATTCGTGACGTTGTCAATGATCTCCCGAGCCAGCGGATCTTGGATTTCATGGGTCTTCCTGCTGGTATGCGCATCCTTGAGCAATTTGAGAGCGGAAGGTAAGGTTGGACACCGTCTTCCCGAAACTACAAAAATGAAAATTTAGTAAAATATAAAATTATAAAACTAAAATAACAATATTTTAATTAAATAAGAAACTTACCAATTGTTTGGCCCGTGTGACCAAACTAACCGCTCCTAGATTGTGCGTCGCCTTGCCTTTTCCTTTGCGATCGCTGTTTCGGCACGCAGAATGAGTTATGGAGCTTGTCTTGGTCGGTTCTTCACTCCAATAAGTGCATAACCCGCTCCATAGGCTAGGGTTGGAAACCAACTCCCTTGAGACATCATTCTTGTGCCACTTCTCCTTCCACTCGTTCAGCTTCCATGAATGCATTCTCGATGCTTTTCTATCGAAGCATTGTCTAACCGTGGTGGTCATGTGGCTGTCCCAATTAAATTCTTGCTGCAAAACAAAAATTAAATTAAAATAAATTATATTAAATAAAAGTAAAACAATTTAAAATATGAGGTACTTACCGCAAATTGGTGAAACCACAATTCCTGATCCGCCATCGGCATTTGGCTGTACGTCGGATACGGATGCCGAAGCATTCCATTGAGCATCCAGTTAATGGACTTGGAAATCCCATTTCCGGAATCACCAAACCTACAAACCAAATTATTGCAAATAATTTGAATTGTAACTAAAGTTATAATAGTAAATAAATATTAAAATTCTTAAAATTAAAAAAAACCGACCATGTGTCTCTGCCTACGCAATCCGGATGGAGATGAGGCAATCTATCTCGTCCTGGTTGAGCGACAAAGTCCTCAACGCTCATCTGTGTCGGTGCAGTAGGTGAAGGCGTCGGCGTAGGCGCTGTCTCCGGGATATGTGTCTCCAGTGTAGGAGAACTCCTCGAAGCGGAACTACCTCTCTTAATCGTCATCAATCTACTTGCAGATGATAAAGGTGAATGACCTTCTTTACACCCTTTATATAGTGGCTGCTTTGCAGCATCTAACATATCAAAAAATCTTCTTGCTTCTACATTAGGTTCTTCGAACCTATCTCTTTCTTCACCGCTAAACTCGACATTCTCTCTAAACGCATCGTTCACCATCTGCACGCTCTCTACACCTACATCTACTTCCGTGCTACCTCCTAAACAATCTGAGACAGTTGGTTCACTAGTACTACCATACTCCACATTTGTTTCTCCATGTAAATACCATATCTTGTAACCGCGTTAAACCCATTACTATACAAATGATGCCAAACTATCTCTATCGCAACATTACGAGAATTCCTACAAATTGAACATGGACATTTTAACTTACCTGATTTTTGAACATGCGGTTGCTTTCCCGCCACTTCCATGAACTCGTATATGCCTCGTGCATACTCCTCGTTCAAGTTGTTCGTCTCCGGATCCATCAATGGTTCGTCCATCCATGATCGAAAATATCTAGACATATTTTTCACTTTTTTTTTTAGAATTCGTATTAAGTAAACAAGAAATGAGAGAGAGATATGAAATTAAGCTTTTTGTGTAATGGGATAGAGGAAGGGAGAAACATATATATAAACTCGTTTCCGTCGGATTTCCATCGATTTACAACGGTAAATTCAACGGCTACATTAACGTTCATATTATCCGACATATTTCTAGAATCCGTCGGAATATAACGGCATGGATATCCGTCGAAAAACCGTCGGAATATAACGGCATGGATTTCCGTCGGAAAGTCCGATGGATTTCCAGAATTTTCAAATCTCGAGAATCTGTCGGGAATCCGTCGGGAAGCCGTCGATTTTTTCCGATGGAATTATTGTCCGTCGGAAATTCCGTCAGTTTTGCGGTAGATTTCTTGTAATTCTGTACATAACTAGTTTAAATTTCGTCTTGGTTACATTCTTATAATAAAGATTGATTGATAAGTGGTTTTGATCATCAGGGAAAGCTACCAAATGGGTTGGATGTGGTGATCAAAAGGCTTTCAAAACAATCAAGTCAAGGTCTTACAGAGTTCAAGAATGAAGTCGTTTTGATCATAAAACTTCAACACAAGAACTTGGTGCGGCTTTTAGGATATTGTGTTGAAGGCAACGAGAAGCTCCTAATTTATGAGTATATGCCGAATAAGAGCCTTGATTTTCTACTCTTTGATGAGATATTTATTTAAAACTAATAAAGTGTGAGTGTGAAACTACATGTTTTAATAAGTTAATTTATTTTTTGATATGTGACTTCTCACCGCGACTTTTTTCCATTTTGGGGCACATAGACTCTTTAAAGTGTAGGGAATTGGATTGGGAAAAGCGTATGAAAATAGTAAATGGAATTACAAGAGGACTTCAATATCTTCATTAGGACTCACGTCTCAGGATCATCCATCAAGATCTTAAGGCAAGCAAATATTCTTCTCGACGATGAGATGAATCCTAAGATCTCGGATTTTGGAACCACCAGAATTTTTGGTTGCAAGCAAATCGATGATAGCACCGAAAGAATCATCGGGACATTGTAAGTGTACATCTCTTGTGTATTCACTTGTTTCAAACGCTAAAAATTTGGGTTAAATTTCAAGTTTAAATGTTTATGCATGTGTATTTTCATTAACACACATAGTTGGTACTACTTTTTTTTTATCAAACCTTATTTACAAACTGTGAACACAAACATAAAATGAAAATAGTATGTTATTCTTCTTTTTTTTTTTATGTATAGTATGTTATTCATTTCGTTATTCTTTACAATTTTGAATGATGCATGCAAAAAAATAAAATATGTGATGTATGCAAGTATACATGTAAACACAAAGAAATAAAACAATCACAACATATATTTACTTACATCCAAGGATTAACTTTCATTACGGGTTAATTTCAGTGGCTATATGTCACCGGAATATGCATTAGGCGGGATGCTTTCAGAGAAATCGGATATATATAGCTTTGGAATGTTGTTATTGGAGATCATATCAGGCAAAAAGGCGACAAGGTTTGTTCATAACGAACAAAAACACAGCCTTGCTGCTTATGTAAGTGTTTCTATATATAGTTCAATATCATTTATCTATTATCAAAATGAAGTAACTTGGCTTTGATCAAACCCAAAATATATGCTCTTGATCATCTTCAGGCATGGGAATCTTGGTGCCAAACAAAAGGTCTAAACATTATAGATGAAGCATTGAGTGGTTCTTATTCTTTAAGAGAAGTGACGTTGTGTGTTCACATTGCACTTCTTTGTGTTCAATATCATCCTAAAGATAGGCCCACGATTTCACAAATCGTTTATATGTTGAGCGACGATAACAATCTCCCAATTCCGAAACAGCCAACTTTCTCAAACGTATTGAATGGTGATCAACAGTCATCGTCATCTAAACAGTCCGCATTCTCCGTACACGATGTAACGCAAACAGAAATGGAAGCACGATGAACAATAGCAATGCCTGGTTAGTAAATGTTCCTATCCCCGGTATTATATATGATTAGTGTATTTATTTAAACTGCTCGTGTGAGTGTTCTTTATGATATTATTATTTTGTAAGATTTGTGATCTGAAAAAACAAAAAAAAATTGTGATCAGTTATTTGAAAACAATGTAATAAAATAATCGTTGTATCGTCATAGATGGTTTTACTGGAGTTCGGCACAACACACAAGAAAACAAACAGCAAATTACGACTTTAATTATCAACCAACAATTGAAAAATAGGAAAAAGAGCAAATTTTATCAGAGATCTTTAAAGCTAAAACATTTTACTACTCAAATTTTAGTTTTTCTAAAATCTCGTCCTAATATCACTCTTAGAGTCAATAATAAGAAGTGGCATTTTTTACAAAAAAAAAAATTTCTATTGAAAACTCTAAAACGTTTAAAATTATAAAACTCACTCTATATAGAAATCATAAATGTAACCAAACAAATCATTCTCATAAATCAAATAAACATAGCACTCAAGCAGAGCTAGTCTTTATACGATCATGCGCAATCTCCTTAACGTCAAGATACGGGTGACGTAACAGAGCTATGACCTGGAGATAGAGATGGCGACAAGGACCAATTTGTTTCTTCCTCCGCAAGAAATCGGTTTGTTTCTTCCTCTTCAAGAAACCGGTTACCAATCGTTGGTTCAGGCAAAGGAGTAGAGAAACAGCCAAACCAATGTAGAACTTTATCTAAACTCGGCCTTGTCTCTGCATTTTCATCGATACATAGCAAAGCAATGTGAATGTATCTCAAGATTTCGCTTATCGAATCTTCTCTTTCTTTTGCCCTCATCACTTCGTGGATCACATTTATAGCTTCTCCTCTGTTCCACAATCTCGAAACCTAAAAGAAGACAAGAAATACAATTAGGGAAACACTTAATTATCATAGACAATTTTGCTTTAATGTAAACTCACATATGCAACTAGTCCAGCGTCTTCGCCGACACTCCAAGCCTTTCTTCTGCTAATGATCGTCAAGATTGTAACTCCAAAGGCATAAACATCAGATTTGATAGAAACACGTCCGCTTCGCATGTACTCTGGATCTAAATACCCTCTGTAGATTATCTCAAAATGTTTTATGCATTAGTCTCTAAACATCTTTAAGACATTTTTCCTAAAGTATGTTAAATCACTAAACTTTACTTACATGGTACCGGCAATTATAGTTGTTTCAGCTTCGTTTTCGCCTTGTTGCATCATCCTAGCCAATTCAAATCCTGCGATTTTTGGTTTCAAATCTGAATCCAGTAAAATGTTTTGAGGTTTCATGTCGCGGTGAACGACCCATAACCCGGATTCTTCATGAAGGTAACGTAGGCCTCGAGCTATGCCTTGAACAATGTTTCGACACATCTCCCAGTTTAGCGCAGAAGCTCTTTGTGGATCTGAATCAACACAATGAACAATGATCAGAGCTTGAAACTAGCCAAGTTTGGTTTAAAAATTGAAAGGAGATTCATATTCCCTTACCGAATATAAAACGATCGAGGCTTGAGTTAGGCATGAACTCATAAACAAGGTAATTTTGGTCTCGTTTAGTGCAGAAACCAAGAAGATTGATCAGATTCTTGTGCCTAAGCTTAGACAAAAGCTCGACTTCATTATGAAAATGTCTCTCAGTTCCATTTGAATTTTCAGACAATCTCTTGACTGCTATTTCTTGTCCACTTTGAAGCCTACCCTGAAAATAAAATGAAAAATGTTTTTATTATTAATCCCACACCAAACATATGAAAAACTAACAAACGAAAATATTAACGTGGATCTAAATTAGAATTTACACTATAATGGACCCGAGTTTTTTTTATATATATTATAAATCATGTCTAGGAAATTATAAAAGATTAAAGGGACAAACCTTGAAAACAGAACTAAATCCGCCACGACCAACTAGATCTGAAAACTCATTGGTTGCAGCTCGAATAGTGTCGAAGTCGAATTTAAAAATTGCATAATCTTTTTTTTGGGTCGAATCAAAAACTGCATAATCTATCAGAGACAAAATTAAATAAATATAATTTATTAGTTTTTTGTGAGGAGGAGATTTTATTTTGGGTAAAAATAAACAGAATAATAATATATACTTACCGGTTATAAACTCAGTAGTCTTCTTCTTTCTTCGTCGGAAAATGGTATCGAGTAATGATGTTCCGGCCATGGCGCAGACGAAGACTTTGTTTCTCGAAATTTTCTTCAGACAACTTATAATGTGAAACTTATTAGAGATCTAACCAAAAAGAAACAAAGACGAACTTATGACAAGTTATTTCTTCAACGGTTGACTTTGTCGTTATGCTATTAGTTGACCTTGACTTCTTTTCATTTGTTTTTGTGTATTTTTCGGTGCCAAATAACTTCTTCTAAAACATTGATTTTTTACGACAAAAAAACATTGATTTTTATATTATATATAGTACATTTGTTTTCTCTAAAATATATATAATTGATATTTTATGATCAAAATATAGTTTGTAGAAACCATTAATTTCAGAATTTTAATATCCTTTATAATAAATGATAGAAGCACAAATTAATTATAATCATACTAGTTTACTTAAAAATGATGATATTAGAAAGAGGTTTGGTTTCAGCTATAGCCAACCAAAACCATGTCATGCAGATGTCAAGCTAGGAAAGAACATAACACCTTTTTTTTGTTCTTTTTCACCTTTTCTAATGCACCATACCACCTAAATGTATGATCACATTTCATCTCTTAATTAAATTATTTGATTTATTTTAATAATTTACAATTTTTTAATATTAAAACATGGTATTATACTTTTTCAGAAATTATAAAGTTGTTTACATGTATTGTGAACTTTAAATAAGAGTATATTGACTGAATAAATTTCTTTATTATTAAATTAATACTAATACATTTATTAATTACCACGGACATTAATTTAATAATTAACCATTTGAAAAAATATTGAATGTTTTAGTTTATCTAGGGTTAATGTATTTTAATTAATTATTTAAAATTTTCATTTCTCTTTTAGTTTTCCTGACCTGGCCGGGGTTGTTTGTCCGGTGTATGATCTCGCTCTTTTGTCTTCGGAAGAGCATTGTCTCTTGTTGACTCTATATCATGGTTAAAAATTTTAACATATCTCTTAGATGATAAAAAAAAAAAAAAAACTACAATCCAAAAGAGTGTAACAGTGCTACTTCAACTAGAAAAACTAAAATCCAAAAAAAACTAAACTTTTGGATTTTATTTTTTGTAACTAGAAAAAATAAAATGAGACAAAAAAGCTAACAGAAACAATTTAAGAAATTAAAATTTAAACAAAAATAATATACGTATACTGTATCTATATATATATATATATATATATCCTGCGCTAATACTAACAAAAAAACATGGGTTTTTCATTGAAATACCAAAGGAAGACTTGAAGAGTTAATAAAAGAGACACATGACAAACAAAAAATACTTAAACAAATTAAACAGAAACTTAAGTTTAGGTTTAGTAAAACAAAATAGCATTACATTATTCATTTATTTTATTATAACCCAAAAACGATTCCTTGTATCGCGGTTTCCTCATATCCAAGTCTAGCTAGATGGACCAATGTGCTAGAGAAATTAAACTTTAAACAAAAGTAATATACGTATATATATATATATATATATATATATCCTGCGCGAATACTAACAAAAAAAACTTGGGTTTTTCATTGAAATACCAAAGGGAAACTTGAAGAGTTAATAAAAGACATATGACAAACAAAAATACTTAAAACAACTTAAACAGAAACTTAAGTTTAGGTTTAGTAACACAAACTAGCATTACATTATTCATTTCTTTTATTATAACCCAAGAACGATTGGTTGTATCGTTTTTCCTCCTATCCAAGTCTAGCTAGATGGACCAATGTGCGTAGACATTTCAGAAACACCACCACGAGACCAAGCCGCTTGTTCTGGTCCATATCCATAGTCGAGGAAAAGCTCCTCACCTTCTTTTATATCTTTTCCCGCAAATATACCAATCCTATGATCTCCTCTCACAATCATCACCTGCACACGAAGCCATATTATTTTCTGATATAAAACTTTTGAGGTAAGAAGATCACTTCATTAATTAGTTTGAGTTTCTTGGAATGTTTTGATCAGCAACGAGTAAGGTTGATACATGAAAACGTAAGTATAGAAACTGACATAAGTAATTTAAAAAAAAATTAAATTAATGGTTTAAGGTTAGTATATGTCAAAGATAAAGTAAAATTACTTGGTACCTTGGCAAAGCAGTTAGGTTCTTTTGAGTGATTGAGAAATCTAAACTTGTTTCCTTTACGGCGAGCATCGATCTCGAGCT
The DNA here is from genome assembly GCA_028015245.1 of Cardamine occulta. Classification (NCBI taxonomy): domain Eukaryota; kingdom Viridiplantae; phylum Streptophyta; class Magnoliopsida; order Brassicales; family Brassicaceae; genus Cardamine; species Cardamine occulta. The sequence continues at coordinate 3,268,086 of CM051390.1, forward strand.
GCAAAATCTTACTCTAATGAGAACAAATGTGTAACTTGATATTATATACATGTTTGGGGAAAAGGTCGGATTCTAAAGTTACCTGATCATTCAAGTCAAAGAAGTAGGAAGTACCATGCTTGTTATAATCTTCTTTCCAACGTTCATTTTCTTCTTCTTCTGTGATCAATTCCCCAGTATATTCTCCGAGAAACTCATTTTTTGTAAGAGAGTCCTGACAGATCAAATCAGATTACATCATTAGTTAATGTCATGGTCTAAAGTTTAAAATAAATAGAGAATCGAGCTATGCATACACCAATACTATAAAAAAAAAGATATATTCCCATTTAAGGGATTTGTACAAACCAAGAAAACATGCATGGCCATTTGGAAATATATCTCTAAAAAATTATAAAATATTGTCCGTCGAAAATCCATCAAAAATAATCTTTTAGAAATCCTTTGTAAAAACTTTTGATGGATTTTCATCTAGAAATACTCAAAATATTTCCAAAAAAATTTCAACCACCTGTTCATCAAAATATCATCCGTCAAAAATCCGTCATTCTGACGGCTTTGTGATGGATTTTTCTGTTTAGTCTAGCGTGTTATACGACCAATCTGGTTGGAGTCAGTCCATATTACCAGTCTTAAGTAGTTTAGGATTATAGTCTGATCCCCATCCAAAGTTAATTTAAGAAACATGAGAAATTAAGGAATTAAATGAAATTTTATAAAAAGTTACGCACTAATGTCAACAAACAAATAGTTATGAAAACAGAAATATTTTTCTCGGAGTTGTTTTGTTCTAAACCTATATTATGATAGTTACGTATTGCTTACCCGTGTAAATGCACCCCATCCATGAACATCAGACTTTGCAATGAGAATCTATTGAATAAGCAAAAGAAAAAAAAAGGATAATTAAATACTTTAAATTTGGTTTACGATTTCGATACTGATTTGACATCAATGGTTACCCTCTTGTGTTTCTTAAGGAGAATTTTCATGTTATTGCATTGCCTTTGCTCTGACGATGTCTCATGACCAAGAGAGCCATCTCCATAGCTATATGGATAACTATTTGTTTTTAGAATATGATTTTGAACTTGAACCATCGAATTTGTAAAACAATATTGAAATGAAAATGTTACCTAGGCTTACAACTCCGACAAAGATCTGGATCACATTCACGATTAGCAGCAAAGCAAGGACATTGTCTGTTTCTACATTCACTCTTTGCACAATTACATCCTTCAAACCGATTGTTGCATTTCTTCGGACACCTGAATATAAAAAAAAATTAAACATGAACTGAAAATTTTCCAAATTAAATCTTGTTAAAAATTTTGAGTTTACCATTACAACTCGAAATAAAAGAATCACATACCCGCAATATTTCTCGCAGCAATTTCCATTAGTTAAACAAATGCATTGATCTCCACATATTGAATCGCAAGTGCATGGTGTGTATTGCTTATGGAACCTTGCTTGTCCAATAACTTGTTTTCTTAAAGCAGGAGGATAACGAGAATATTTTCGTAATTTGGCTGTGTTGTAGAGAAATTTAGTACTTTTTCGAGATACTTTTTTCTTAACCTGTAATCAAATTAACCATCAATATATATGAAACTTCAATAATTTGTTTTTTTAACATACATATTGTCATGAGGATTACATAGTTTAATAACTTTACCTGATTGTCTGTTTCTGTAGTTTTTTCATGGTCTAATAACACAGTACAATGATCTTGTTCATGCATGTAATCGTAAACCTCTAAGCATGACTTAAGGCCCGAAAGTATGTTTTGCGTAATAAGACAACTGCAAAATAGCATGATATAAACAAGTTATTAGTATAAGTTTAAATATAACAAACATTATATTTGGAATAAAATTTATTGCGACTACATTACAATCTTTTTATATCAAACCTAGCATTTCTTTGTGTGTTTGCGATCCTAGTATATGTTATTTAATTATTAAAACTACACTCAACTAAAAAACAGAAAAATCTGAATATATATTCCAACAAATTTTGGTTAATTTGTATGTGAATAAATGTTAATTTATATAAATATGTTTTTCAAATGATAATCACTATAAGAGTTAGCGAAATTTTTCATATATATATATTGTTTGATAACTAAATTGTCTTATTTAGTTATAGATCCTGAATATTAACATCATAAAATCCTTGTTTTTACCTGTTTCTCCCAAAGATTTCAACACCTTTCAAGTAAAGATCCTTTTCCACAGGCGTCCAGATAGTGTCCTCTGTAATATTTTGGTTACTTCATTAATAGTATCATTCATTGCACAATCTTTAGTTGTTTTGTGTTTGTACCTGAGATCACATTCTTCTGTTTCTTGTTTGGTAAAGAGTTATCATTATCCTCCACATAATCAGCTTCTCTTACCTATAAAGTGTTAAACCAGTATTTAATAAATACTAAACATAACTAAGAAATAAACAAATGTCGAGAGAAGGACCTTGAGGTAACAACGCTCACTGCATTGTCTTCTATCATCTTCATTCTCTGATAAATTAGCTTTGTTTTCTATCTGAAAAGCCAAAAAAGTCTAATTAAGTACATCACTTAAGCTTAAGGCTTAGACAACAAAAACATTTGTTAAATAAATTCAAGCTTACATGTTTACTTTCATGCTGAGACTTCTCATGCATATGACAATCAAATATCTGTTAAAAAAAAAAGTTGTATGGTCTTCTTCTTTTTTTTGTGTGACAAAAAATAATGATTCAAAGTTACCAAGCAACGACGGCAAAAATGTCTATCAACAAGATCCTGAAAAGTACTAATTATGCTCTTGGATCCCAAATCAAAAGATTCTCCAGCATTTTCTTCCTTCTTAAGCTTTAGCTTAGTGTATCTTTCCTACATTAGATTTGGAAGTTCAAACATTTCTCAAAATGACAAACAGAAAAACAGATATATTGCTGATTATATTTGATTATTAATTACCAATACATATGAAATATCTAATTTCAAAAACTTGGTGAGAGTACTTTGCACGACCAGATCATCCAAATCATATTCCTGCCCAATCATCCTGAAAACGTTTAATTATGGACCGTTTCAATCAGTCCGTGACCAAAGTATAAGTCTCAAATTATATAAATATTAATTAAAAAATTACACCATTTCCATCATTAAATAATTTCATGCATATATAAAAATGGTCCATTAGTAATAATAACATATAAAATACAAAACTAACCAAATAAACCGATCTGTATCCTTGGAAAATTCGAAATTTTCTTCCTTGGTTTCTTCCTCAAATTTTTCATTTTCTTCGCTGCTCACACAGTGGAGTTGTTGTCTCTTACCATTCACAGAAACACCTTTATCCATTAGCATATTTCTGCAGTGTTAAAGCCATATATATATACAATATGATGAGTGAAGTATAGTATGTATGGAATGAAAAAAAAAAGCATGCCTATCAGTGAATGAAAAAAAAAAACGCATGTTATGGAATGAAAAAACGCATGTTAATTGATTTAGATATGGAATTAAAAAAAAAACATGCCTATCAGTGAAAACGCATGTTATGGATCGAGGCAACTGCTCGACAAATGGAAGCTCAACAGTTGGTAATGTACCATCCTTGTCAAGAATATGAACTTCTTCATTCTGATCATCAGAGAAGCCACTGAAATGACGTAGTGGTCTTTGCATTCTCGATAAAAGCGCATTGTTTTTTCCATTATTCTGCTAATCAAAATAGGTAAATCATATTTAGTTTTTGAGTCAGTTTAATGTGGAAAACTGAACTGTAGCATGTAAATAAGGATTGACAAAATATCTAAATCGATACAGAAATTTAGGTTATATGGACTCTATAGTTAAACTAAGATTTAGATACAAAATTTTTGATCCTGAAAACTTAACTTTTTTGTGGCATGTTCTATTCTTTGGACCAATAATAAGAATTGAAAAAAATATCTAAATCAATTCAGAAATTTAGGCTATATGGACTCTATAGTTAAACTAAGATTTAGAGATACAAATATTTTGGTATGTTACTTCATATTTATTTATTTTTCAAAATAATTGGAAATAACCCTTTGTTTATCTCATAAAACAATATGAGGTCGTGGACCATCACATTTTTCTCTTTCTATTTGGGCCGGACCTATGAATATAGTGTGTAGCAATTTTTGAAAAATCATTTGTATAAGTTAATTTCATAAACTTCTGCAACTATTTTATTTGTTTGTACTTTCTAGTTATTTATTGTTAGCATTTTATCATATATATAATTAGATTTTCTAAATATTTTTGGATGGATATCCAAGAAGACAAGGTTTAAATAAAACTTTATTGATATCTAGTAGATCTAGATGTCGTTATCGATTTTTGCCATTGACTTAATATGCTTTTCATTTAGGGTTAAGTATTTACTCTTTTTGGTTTTAATGATTCTCATAGTACTATACAAATGTTCACAAGATATTTTTTTTAAGATTTCTCTGCGAAACATATAGTTAGAAGAAACCAAAAGTCGCTTACATTGATATCCAGAAATCTCTCTTTTTCGATTTGCTCTTTGCCCTGATTCATTTTGGATGGCAAATCCTCACCATCTTCAAAGTTTTCCTAAATAAAATTAAAAATATTAGTTTGTAAAACCCCATTCAAATCTCGAAGATTATCCAAAATAAAAAGAAAATAAGCAATATCATCTATACACCACACCAAAGAAAAAATAACAAAATTTGGTTGGCTCTCACTTCTTATATATATATATATATATATATATTATGGGATAAAGGGTCGACGAATAAGATAAATATATTACAAGAAAATCCAACCTAGAATGTTATCGGACTTATAGCTGCAACCAAATAAAATATATATAAACATTAGAAACAATATATACATGATTTTTTAAAACCATTCAGTTTGGATCTACATAGAGTATAACTCAAATTCTAATATATGTTTGCTGAGTTTTACTAATCATCAAAGGATCTTTGACACCTTTTAAGATAAGTTAGATAATAAATAAATCAAGAAAAAAAAAACTGCAGCAAATTTATTAACTAGTATATTCACCTTCTCCATTGGCCCTTGCCTCTTCTTTTATTCTTATGTGATGTTGTTGAAAAGATAATGCATGGGGTTTAAATAAGAACTTAAAAAATAAGAAAAAAAATTAACAAGGAAACTTCTAATTTGGAAGACACGTATATGGTTTAAAAGGAAAAGAATCTCCACCTTCTCCATTGGCCACTTGCCTCTTCTTCTATTCTTATCTGATGTTGTTGAAAAGATAATGTATGAGGTTTAAATTAGAACTTTAAACAAAAAAAATAAGAAAAAAAAGTTAACAAGGAAAATTATAATTTGGAAGACACATATATAGCTAAAAATATGCTTTAAAAAGAAAAGAATATGAATATTATTTTGAAAATTAGATTTTTCAAAATACAATACTATATGTATGTTGATGCTGAGTTCGCTCTTGAAGTTTTGACATATCAAGAATTTTGCTTTTGACATCTCAAGTTTCAGTTTTGAAGTTTGGGCCTAGAAATTAATCTCTCTCAGCCCGAAGTCAGTTTTTAGTCTATTTCTTTTAGAATTATCTCTCCTCCCAAGAGAGACTGAACTATGAGGACAATAGAACCAACTTCAAGTGTTAAACCACTAACATATCATATTAAATTTAAATAATTAAAAACTATGAATATATATATATATTCAAATATTTGCAATCAAAATAAAACTAATCAATCTGTATTGATCCTAGGTTCGAAAAAAACTATATGCATAAGGTTCCAATTATTATTTTATATATATATATATGTATATAATTCAAAGATACATTTTAAGTACTTGGGAATATATCGTTACATTATCTTGTATTATTGTGAATACTAGGATTCACTTTGGTTAATTTATATTTTGACAAAAAAAAATAGAGTTATGATCTAGTATATATGTCTGTTTCTAAAGAGTTAATCTAGCAATTTTCTTTAAGATTTAGATTATTCTACGTATTGCAGACGAACTAATTAATAATCTGACCAAATATAAGAAATATCATAACATATTGCTAAACTGATTTCAACTACCAGCAAAGTTCTTCGATGCCATATCTAAACAACAAAGACTTGCTGATAAAAACATATCCAAAAGAAACAAAAAGGAAATGGGAGTTTGTTGGCAGAACAAAAGCAGTGAAAAAGAAGGAAAGAGCAATGGTTTGAGTTATGTAATTAAATGCAAACGTTGCGTTTTATTTAAGAATCTATTACGGACTTGAATCCAATGTTACCAGTTAGTACAAGAAGATTCATGTTTTTTTTTTTGATAAAATGTAAATTATATTACCAAAATTGGAACATGAGCTTACAGCTTCTTTGATACAAAAAAATTTTAAACATCAAAGAGAGCTAAAGGTTGGAATGCGATAATGAGCTTACAAAACTAGGAGTTTGCAAACCATCTAGACAAAAATCTTGTCCAGCCTTTGTTCTTCGAGCTAGTAACAGGTTCCTTATAGAGCGATCAAGTTGCAGGAATAGAGCAGTGGGTGTAGCAGAGCAGCCATTGAACAAGCGGTTGTTCCTCTCCCTCCAAAGAACGTAGACAGCCGCTTGAGACGCCATAAGTGTTCCAATTCTGAAAGACTAACCTCGGATGACCAAGTCGGTGTAGCACCTTGTGCCACAGCTGTTCCGATACCTCACAGTGTAAGAACAAGTGATCCCTGGTTTCAGTATAGAGGTTGCAGAGGCAGCAGAGGGGGGGGGATAAGTTCATTCCCCAAGAAGCAAGTCTTGTCCGGACCGGAAGTCTATCCAAGTTTGCTATCCAAAAAGTAAAGGAGTGCTTTGGGATGGATCTTTTGAACCAAACAATCTTTTCCCATGGGGCTTTAGGAGCTGTCGGTCTGAAGTGGTCCCAGGCCTTCTTGGTAGAGAATCGGGTTGAAGCAGAAGAAGAGGATCCCCATTTGAAACAGTCTGACCCTCGAGTGTCAAGGGGGAGAGATGTTTCAAGCAAGGTGTTGCGCAGAGCCATTAGCCCCTGAGATCTAATTCTTGCTGATGGCAGTCTCTATCCATTAGAGTTAGTTGCTTGAGCAACTGAGGAGTGAATCGGAATCTCCATCTGCCTAGGCCCTTCAGTTCCCAGAAGATCCAGAAGCGGGCCGTGACAAGTCCAATTATTAAACCAGAAGCTTGCTTGTTTTCCATCTCCTATCTCACAAGAGACTACGTTTCATGTGTAGGGTATGTGGGAGCCTTTGATGGGGGGCATGGGGCTGTGCGGTCAGTGTGAATGTTCTCCGGAAGATGCGTAGGACTTTGTAGTAGATAGAACGCAAATGGAGAGATGCATAAATTTAGGTGCGACGAACGGATCATACCACGCTTTGGAAGATCTGGTGGGGGAAGAGTTTTGGTGTAGGAGATGAGTTTCGGTGTACAAGATGAATTTCGAGGTTCACTTAATTACATATTGTATTCTGATTTTATTTTTGCTTTTTAAAGTTGCTAGAGGACACACACAGAGAAAAATACACACCAAAGCTAAATACAATAATCAACATCGATTTTTCTCCCAGGGAAAATTATATTCCCTACAAAATATCTAAAGTTGTGAGATACTATTTTTTTCAAGGTAAAAATATATAAACATATACTATATGTTAGTTTGGAGGAGGAAACTTTTTGGAGTGTCGAGTCTCAGGAGGTCCAATGAACAAATCAGTCACCACTTCCATTTCATTGTCATCTATGTCCACCTCTTCTGATGTTGTTGATGATGATGTTCTTGCTATTATTCCTCTTCTTCCCATCTCAAACTTCATTCAACACATTTCCTCAAATTAAAACTCGTTTAATAAGAACAGATAATTTCATAGTAATAGAATTAGGGAACAAATGAATACTTCATTAAATCTAGATATCCGTATGTTCATGATAATTTTTACCTTCTTCATCAGCATTTTATTTTCTTCAGTGAGTTTTTTCTCCTAAAATATTGACAATGAACAGAAAATAATGGTTTAATTAATGTAATATATTTGGGACCAATATTTATATTTACTTATATGAAAAAAACTAGAGAGTCTGAGTTTTACCTTTTCTTTTAACTTCTCCATCTCTTCGCGTAATAATTGGTACTGAATTTAAGAATAAATAGAAGTATATTAGATGTCTTTAGTAACATATAAGGTCATTTTCTCATGTCATGTATAAGCACATTATACATGCATGCCTCCAAGTGTAAGATTTGCTTTTTGCCTTAAAAAATACAGGTAAAAATTCATTATGCAAATAATCTACTAAAGACATGTTTATTTGCATAATACTTTATATATATATATATTTTAGGCAAAAAGCTATATAGTTTATTTCAATATATATATGCCTATAAATATGTTGAAAATTAACTATTGAAAATAAATTAAAGTTAATATTATTTACAGTAAAAAGTATGTTACTTCTCTGATCTTTCAAATAACTTTTAGTATATGTTACTTTTTGATATTTCAAATAACTTTTAGTATATGTTACAACTTTATATTATTTTTATAATCAATAGTAAAACAATTTTTGTATCCATGCTAAAAATTAATAACTGAAAAAAAACAATTGTTTACAATAGATTATTATTCTATAATATAAATAGATAAAATATATTAAAATTTTATGTAATAAATTATTAATTTAATAAGTATATGTGTATATTTGTAATTTAATATTGCATTCCGCCATTCTAAAAAATTTATCCAATCACACAAAATTTTTATTCTGCAGCTTTAGATTATGCAATTATGCATTGTTACAAGTCATTGTTTATATAATCACATATTATAAAATTTTGATAAACTTTATCGACCCGTCACCCAAACCACAACGTCATACTCGTAAATCTCGATGAAACAATATTTAAAAAGTTGATTACTTTATCAAAGAAAAGAAAAATGATAAAAAATAGTAGTTTTATTTTCATCTACAAATGGAAATAATCATGCACATATATCTAAGTTACCTTTTTTGCTCTTATTTTGGTTAAGCTTCGGTCCAATTGGTTCTCGAGTTGTTGTAACTCCTCGATAGAAGATGCATCAAGTCCTTCTCCCAGCATTTTCCTGCAAATGTATTCTTATATTATATAAATTTATGGTAAATCGACACTTAAAATTTCTAATTCTACATTTATAATTAAATCTTAAAATATTTTGAATTGAAAAACCGTTTCGAAATTTCCAGATGTTCGATCTTTCTTGCCAAGCCATAGATTTCATCCTTTGATTGCTGTCAACAAATTTTGATCATGTCAAATAATTAAAAAGCATAAAACTTATGAATCTATTATCTATAAGAAAAGCATTTAAGTATATATATATATATATATATATATATATATATCGTTGCTATAAAAATTCTACAAATTTTGCTAACCCATGTTCGATAAAAAAGCATAAATTGATAATAATTGCATGTAAAGTTACATCAATTTATTAACGACCCTAGAAAATAAAATAGTTTATAAAAACCAAAAAAAATATAGTTTATGAGGATAAGTATATTTTTCGCAAAATGAATAATGATTAAATAACCAAGACTATAGGAAATGGATAAAGTTTGTTTACCTGTGAGTCATCATTTCTCTTATGGTTAGACCCGAGATCTTGTACTCGCTTTTGATATTGTTCTACCGTTTTTGTTATACTGATCATTTAAAAAATCAAATCAATATTTCAGGAAAAAAAAATGATTAAGAAAATATCTAAACTATACGTCTCAGACATTAATTAATTAATTATAATCATAACATTTGTATATATATATATATATATTCACTCAAAGCACATTACAACAAACGCAAACATAAAAACATTATACATCTTTTTTATATAAAATTTCTGATTTTGTATTGAAAACGGAAGATTACGATAGAGATTACAAAGCTGCTTGAACACCAACTTTATAAAAACAAAAAGAAAAAGGGTGGGGAGCCCTCGAACAAAACTAGACACTATAGCAAGCAACCAATAAAGAAGCCGAACAAGAATCCTCAAAGGTCAGAGAAGACTAGCAAGAATGTAAATTTCAGCTTTAAATTTTTTCAAACGAAATGCACTAATTGTAAAAAAGATATTTTTTTAATATAATTTAATATTAAATTAAAAAAAAAAGACTAGTAAAGAGACTAAGAGTATATGTGATATCTATCATAGCTAAGCTAGCATTGTTAAAGAATATATGTTATATAATAAAATTTGTATAATCTTTTGCTGATATTTAGTAGTAAGAGGTGTGGCTATGTGGGTAGAAAAGAGATTTTCGCTTTAGCCCCCCAAATATTAAGCAAAATTTAAAGTTTCTTGTTTTTTTATATATTGATAAAAAAAATATTTTAGTGTGATATCTTTTGAATTTAAATTTTTATTCCATATACTTCAAAATAGTGTTAATTATTTTAAATATTTTTAAAAAATTATCTTAAATTTTTAGTATTTTTTGTAGATTAAGAAAATATTAATTTAAATAGATTATAAAATAGTATAAATGATATTTTATAGCTTAAGAAGTGTTTTATACTATAAAAAATAGTACAAAATTTATCTTCATAAAAAAAATTATGTTTATTATCTTTAATTTATTATAAAATATGTTAAATTTTAATTACAGTATATATTTTATCACCAAAACAATTATAGAATTTTTTTTTTCCGCCTTAAACTCTTGGCACGGCTATGATCGTAGTACGTGGAATTAGAAACCCTATCAGTAATTAACTAAAAGAGAAAATAAAATGTTTAAGATAGAAGCAAAGAGATCGTCTAGTCATATGGAAATGGGCATATGGCCTAATTAAATAAGTAATTAAGGACCTGGTTAACATGTAGATATGTGGTTAGTAACACCTAGTTAATGGTGACTAATTAACACCTCTCGGCATGCTTAAGAAACAGTAAATTACCATTTGTTTTTTATTTGTCTAATAAAGTACGTACATGTAATTAAATAATCACAATACGCATACATTATTGTTTATAACTACGCCAAAAAAATATAGTAGAAAGCATAAAAAGAATCATTGAATCAACATATTCTGATCTAGACACATGCTAATGACTCCTTCACTTTCATCACTGAGATAAAGGCCTTTGTACTATGTGGGTGAAAAGTGGGGCAAATGCATCTTTGTTACCACTATATATAAGCATACATATATAATGTACATAGATACATCCATCCACATATATACACATACATTCAAAATAGTATATGTAGAAACAAACACATACAAATTATGGATCTAAATGGTATTAGTGGAGTGGCAGAATAAATTACAAACAAATGTATAGTGACATTGAAAAAAAAAAGTTCTTATTTTTCTATTTTGAAATTTAATTTGATTTATAATTTTTTCTTTGTCAAATAGTTAAAAACATTTTCGAAAACATTTTCACATAGAAATGAATTATAAAAACATTTCTTATCCATTTATTGATCAATAATTTTTTTTTTAAAGGCACATAAAATTTTTGCCAACATTTTCTTCGATTACCATTTGACGCTAATTATAACATTGTGATCGAGCATAGTAAATCTAGAAGAGTTCATAATTATACCTTTTGCTGTGTTTTTTTTTGTTTTTTTTGTTAAAGATCACACCTTGCTGTTAATGTAGTTATGTACATTAGTTTCAAATGTTTTTTTTTTTTAATGAAGTTATGTACACAAAATGAGTTTAGAAAAATGTATATACGCATACAATAACTCACATAGACTGATACACACATATGCATACATGATATACATGCATATGTAATGCAATATTTAGCTTCCCATCAGGATACTAATTCAAACACAAAATATAACAAAAATCATGCATATGTATGTGAATGAATTTGAGAACTCTAACTAATACCATATATATTCCGAGGCAAAAAATATATTTATACATGTGTTTGTATATATATATGTATGTATATATAATATATGTGTGTGTAAGTTATCCCTACATCATGCAAATACATCCACGAACACAAATACATATAAATAGGGAGACACACCTCTAAAAAAGGAAATATTGGTTTTTTTCTAAATCTGGTCAATAGGAACAAAGTGAAAATGGAATCTATCTCTCAGATGAGACTTTGTTTTGCCTAATTTGAGTAAAAAAGAACACTGTGCTCCAACTTAGTGCTAGTACTATACTTAAATATAGCATAACAAATCTAGCTCTTCTTTGTCAAAAATGATTTTTAACTGGAGTTGTCTGTCCGTTGATAAAAAAAATTCTCTCATAATCTATTTGCACTCTTATTATTTTTATTTTATTTTTCAGTTCCAAGAGGGAAAACATTTTCCCATGTGCGAACCACGTTTTAATCTCCAATTCTGACTTTCTATTTCTGATCAATCTGATTAGTTTGTCTACAGAAACCAACCAATATCAATCTACTCTATACTAACGAAACAAAAAATGGTAGACAAACTAATCAGGGATTTATGACAAATCTATCATGATGAAATTAATCGATAGCAAATGTGTATATATAACATAATAAAACTTCTACCTGGAGGAGCTAGAGAACTCATAGAGTTTGCCTCTAGGAGAGAAGACTATTAGGGCAACTTCAGCATCACAAAGGACTGATAATTCAAAAGCCTTCTTCAAAAGTCCATTTCTTCTCTTGGAGAAAGTCACTTGCCTGCTCGTTGCGTTCTCTATCCTCTTCATCTCTGTCTTTCCCCTCACCATTCTTCTGTTTTAATTAACCCTAATTCATAAATCAACACTTTAATTTTGATTTTGCCCTCTCTTTTCATGAGAATTACATGACCCAAAAAATAAATAAAAATTGAGCCTAATTACTTGATTGCAGTTAAAAGAAGAGTACCCATCAAAGGAAAGTAGATGGAATCCATTATTGAATTTTATATATACAGATTTCTTACTACAAGACTAACAAACATGAAGAACAAGGACAATCAGAAATTGCTTTAACAGGAAGAAAAAAAAGGAACAATCAGAAATTTAGGAGAGATTTGAGAAAAAAGATTACCCTCTTCGTTTTTGTGTATGCTTTTGATTGATTTGTGTCTCTAAGTGAGGAAGATGAGGGAGAGAGTCTTTAGGAAGAGTCGCCCAAGAGAGAAGTGGAAAATTCATGGAAACCCTAAATTTATAAAATCGGGAGCCAATAACAAAAAGAATAATATAGAAGTAAGAATTTTTTAAAAATTATTCTTCTGGTATGCTCTAATGTTATCGTCGAGGGACGTTTATCTATTCTTCTATCTTTTCATCTTTTGCCATTTTTTCTCTATGCCTATGAATCCTATAACCCTAGACCAAAGTGCTTAAGTAAAGATACATTGTATACTTAATTATATAAACAGCATTATAAGATATCCTTCCTCTTTTGGTAAAAAAAATTGAATATTATAACAGCAAAGGTTATATATTGGTGGAGAATAAATTCCAGTGTCACTGTTAATTTAATCATTATATAATATTTTATTTTTCTTCTTTGTCCTTTGGAACGTAAATTGTTTTTTCGTGACGTTGCGTATATACTTATATACTTATACTAGTATATAAAATTAATTTAGAAGATCCGATTTAAAAAATGAAATTAGCCATTAAGATCAATCTCTTTTATACCATACACACACACACACAAAGTTTTCAGCTTGTTCTAAAATTAAAAGTTTGAAAATTATTTACACATTAGTACAAGCTCCAAGTGCTAACAATTGCATACTCTTTACGTTTTATTATAGGTGTGGTTTAAGATTCTTTATATATATATATATATATATATTAAAAATATTTATAATTTTATTTTTATTAATATATTATATTTTTATTTTGTTAATACATTAAAGTAATAGAAATAAACCTAAATTTTTTGTCAAAATTAAAAATATAAAATGCCACTTACTTTAAAATAAAATAAAATGTAAAATTTTAAACGACACTTACTTAACAGTTAACACTCAACGGATAGTATAATACAGTATGTTATCACTTAGATGTACAATCTTACCTCATCACCGTAAATACGAAAAAAAAAACAACTTGGATTTCAAAGCTAACGGTTGAGATCATGACACGTGTTCAATATTACGGACAACCTACAGATCCGGTGTCCGTGAAAGTGAGTTAAGCAAATGCAACTTGAAAACAAGCAGCAATCCTGTCGGTTGCCAGCTCCTCTCGGACATGAATCTGCTTCACACTCGCCGTTTGTTCTCCGTTACCAAAAAAGGCAAAAACCAATCAGAGGACTTTTTTTTTTTTGGTAAAATTTTTTAAGGAAATTGGTGCCTATTGATGAAAGGATACAATATTTTATGGAACAACAGCAATTGTAGAAAATAATAGAGATCTAAATTGAAAGTAAATATTTATTTGGCCTTAGAAAACATTTTATGTGAAAAAAAATAATCTCGATAGTATCACCATAGTTCTCCAAAATTATAGAATTATGTTGCAAAACATTACATTCTTCCGGATGTGTTATCATAAGAATGAAATATGTCAATCCTATCATAAAATAGGAGTTAACGCGATTTTATAAAACACATTTTTAAAATTTAATACTAATGCATATACAGTTACAATTTAAATTTGTTACTATTTCTGACATAATTTAATCTCCATATATACTGTCGTAACGTTCGACTGTTATCATAACGGAGGCACGCTCTTACGCGCGAGAGATACACCAATAAAACAATGCCACATATTATATTTTCCGTACCAGTTCACATGCCCGCTATTTTTTGCTTTTTTTTTTGCACTACCACTCCTACGTCTAGACGTTCGGGTTCAGATCGGGTCTTTCAGGTTTTTGAGTTTAGAGTTTTAAGTACTTTTTGAGTATTCTTATTTTTTGGATTGGATTTGGTTCGGATCTATGCGGATTCGGATATCTAAAATATTAGAGGAAAATAAGAAAAATGATTAAATTTGAATATAATTTGGTTAAATTTGAATAATAATTTTACAAATATAATTAAAAAATTCTTATAGTTTAGTTATTTTTGATATTTTAACTATTTTAGTTTTTAAATAATTGATATATCTAGCTTTATAATTGTAATTTTAGATAATTGGGCTATTTTAAATCTAAATATAACTAATACTTGTATATATATAATTATATTTGAGTATTTCAGGTACACATTCGATTCTTGATTCAGTTCGGGTTCGGGTTCGATTTTTTGGGTATAGAAATTTAGGGATCTTTCGGGTATTTCTAAACTTGGATCAGATTCAGTTCAGATATTTTCGGGTCGGTTCGGGTCAGATATTCAGATCTAGTTATTTTTGTCTAGGCATAACCACTCTTTTTGTTTCTAACCAAACATTAAAAATTAGAAATTTACTTCAGAATTAGTTGTCTACTAGAGGAAAAGTATTTACAAATAACATTCATAAAATAAAACTCTTGAAATTCGTGCTAAACAGTCCACCTATTTATTATTTGCTCGATTTTGGAATATGGTACATAAAGAACTCAGAACAAAAATAATGTAGACTAGCAAGATCATCAACGCCTAACCACTCCTTTTATTTGGTGCATTTCTAATTTCTCAACCCACTGCCTTATATTTTACTTTATTCTTTTCTTTTTGGCCTAATTTATTAGTATTTTATACTGTAATTATTGTTCTACTAGCATTTAGCAGGTGCTTAGCCACTATTGGATGCTTTAATTATTCAATTAATTAGCATTTATTCTGATTCATCTTTTTAAATCTCGGTACAGGTGTTGCACGCTGGGAGGACCACAAGCCTTTTAATTACCCATGATGTTTATTAAATTTCAATTATTTTTTAGTTACAAAATTACTTGGAGAGTCAATGATGCACTTGGCTTACTTACAAACGAAAGGATTCAAATCTTTACTGGTTTTGTTTTCTTATGTGAACATATGTCAAATTTCAGTTGTAAACTTAGACTAGAGGCGTGCCTATTTGGGTGCAAAAAATGCATTTACCTTAGGCCTCAAATATTAAACAAATTTTAAGTCCCTAAATTTTTTTTTAAATTCTTTTATATATTGATAAAAAATATATTTTAGCGTAATTTTTTTTTAATTTAAATTTGTATTTCATATACTTAAAAATAGTGTTAATTATTTCTAATATTTTACAAAATTTATGTTAAATTTTAGTATTTATATATATTAAAAATTTTAATTAAAAATAGTTTACAAAATAGTATAAATTATATTGTATAGCTTAAGAAATATTTTATACTATAAAAAAAAACACTAAACAATTAAACTTTATAATTAAAAATAATGTTTATTATCTTTAATTTATTATTATAAATATGTTACATTTTAACTACAATTATATTTTATCAATAAAAAACATTTTTTCTGCCTTAGATCTCTTTAACCCTTGGCACAGCTCTGGCCTAGACAAATCGTTGTTTTTTTTAATTTCTTGTATAATGAGCTTTTTCTTACATCAACAAAGTCGTATAGTCTAGTGTTAATATTTCAATGTCATCCAATACAGCAAAGCATGATTTCGAACTTCGTGAGGAAAGTTAGAAAATGTGGATTTGGACCACTATGTCAGATTTAAGAATTAAATTAGTTCTTTTTCTACTATATATCATTTTATAATTAGAGAAAGCTTTAGTGCAAAGAAAAAACTAACAAGATTATAATATACAAGGAAAAAAAAATACTTCTTTTGATTTAGATATATGAGTACATGATGTCTTTTGATTTTTTTTGTTGTTGTTGTTGTTATTATGATGTAAAAAATAGATGAACAACCGATTGTTTAGATAGGAAACAACTTAATTTAATTACAACATTGTGGAGATGGAACTTAATTTATTTTGTAGTTGAAATTGTGGAATCCTAGAATGAACGAACATAAATCAAGATTGGGCATACTTGTGTAATTAGTAACAAAAAAACCACATAATTATTTCGTGCTAGAGCATGCTACAAATCAGAACTGTAGTTTTGGTATAATTTAAATGACCCCAAAACTAAAATACGATGCCTTTAAAAGAAATGGCATTAATGATCATAGATTATCATTAAAGCTTGGTTTGCACATGTGATTAAAGTTAGGACAAATCAAAGAACTTATTTTGTGTGAAAGAGCCCTCAAGGAGGCCCATTAAAAATACAGGCCCACGTTTTCAGCATCAATCGTGGTTGATAATAACATACAGCCTCGTCTATCTTCCTCCTACTCGTGTGATCCCATCAGTCATCTTTGTAATCACTGATCTCTGACTTCGGCCTAGCCATATGGTTGATCTCATTAACTATTATAACATGGTCGCCGGAGAGATTTTGAATGAGTAGAAGTATAAAGATTTCAAACTCACTATAAGCTTCTTGGAAATGTGTGAATAATATGTTAACTACTACTTGTTCAAAAACATTAACCTAAGGCACAACTACAATAAACCAACTCTTGCATTCCGAGAAAGATTCAGCAAATAACATCAATGAAACATTTGGAACCACGACAAAGATCACTCTTGAAATGTAGAGTAGTCAGGTAGTTAAAGAAAGGAAATTCATCATGGTTATTCCAATAATCAAGGCATGCACACATCACCTGCAAATAAACAGTGATCACTAAACAAGACAAAGAAAAGGAAAAAGGAAAAAGATTGAGAGAGAAAGAAAGACATCACAAACCTCAAGAGTAGAAGAAGAGAGGTAAAGAGTCTGAAAAGTTTATCTCTTCATTACCAAATCTCTTTTCAACTTCATTATTGTAATGAATCGTGAGCTTCTTGATGTTTGTGTGGTTGAAAAAGAATGTCCCTGTTTGCTTTGTGTTGTAGTCATCTTGATTCTTGAGTGTTTGTAGTGTACATATAACTTGATCATATTTTTAGTGTTAGCTTGACGTTGATTATAAATACGAGAGTACAATTTTTAGACGTGATCATAGTTTTGTATTTTCTTTTTAAAAACAAGAAAACGTTTAGATCGGCCCCATTTTTAATAGATTCCTTCCAAATCATTAAACAATTATTATATTCTTCCTTTTATTTTGTCAAATGAAACACATATTCATATAACTTTTTGTGTAGGACTTTTTTCCTAAAGAAAATTTGTGTATAAAAAGTAAAAACCCTTTATTCAAAAAAAAAAGAAGAAGAAATTTTGTGTATAATTAAATTACCCGTGATACTATACTAATTATTTCGAAAATGAATACTAAATATACCATAATATATAGTAAGAGATTTTCTTTTGTCAACTGCATTACAAAGAAATTAATTAGACATAACTATTAAAAGATTAATTATGGCTTTTTAGGAAATGACTGTATTATGATAAGAATTTTAATTTTAAATTGACCTCTTCTTACACCGAGAAGATACGCATTAAAGATACCGGTTTGTCAAATTGGTTCATTTAATCCATAATGGTTTAAACATATTCTTCCTCATAAAATCAATACCGGCTTTACTAAAACTCTAAAAGTAGTAAAAAGTGTTGCTAACCCAATAAACATTTTAACTATACCGGAATTTAGATTTTGGTACGTATCGGTTTGGTTATGTGACCCATTTCAATATCACCTTACCATAAAAAAAGTTGTTCCTCATAATATAAAATTAAATCCTCTTACTCTCTCGCTGAGCGTTTTGCTCTTTCGATTTGGATCAGAAAAGTAAAATTTTCTCGAGAAAATTATACTATAATAATAATCTCTGCTTCTTCGATTCGATATTTGACTTTTTTCGAATTTGATTGAATCGGTTAGGTTGGATCATCAATGGCGACCACCGCTTCGTCGTCTCCTCCTCCACCTTCAGACTCTCCAAGCGAAGAGACACAGACGAGTCACGAAACGATGACGCAAGATTTGCCAAAGGAAACTACAACGGAAGAGATCATGTACAAGACGAAATCGATTCAGTTCCTTGGACGAACCACACCTATCATTCTCCAAAACGAAAATGGACCTTGTCCTCTATTAGCCATTTGTATGCTTCCTAATTTTCTCAATTTTTTGTTTGTCAATCTTAGGGTTATTAAAACTTCATTTATTATCATCGAATAGGGTTTGGAGAATTTGAAATTCGGTGTTGTGATCATTGGTTCTTTAGGTTTTCGTTAGTGGTTTTATAAAAATTAATTGAAGAGTCGGTGTTAGGTTTTGATGTGGTTCCGTACAATGTAATCTTTGAAATTTGATGCTTAGTTTAATGATCATCTGATACTTTTGGTAGTTTCTAAGTGTGATAATTTATGCTAAGGAGTAATCTACTGATAGATTTTGTGGTGATTTAATGTATGAAGGTTATAGAATGTTGTTTGCTTCATAATGTATAGACCATTTCACACTTGATTTCCTGATTGTTATTGATTTTTGGATGTAACAGGTAATGTTCTTCTGTTGAGAAACAACTTGAATCTGAATCCTGACTGTTATGAGGTTTCTCAAGAGAGATTGTTGTCACTCGTGGTCGACAGACTGATTGATTCCAATAGTAAAGTCAATGTAATATGCTGGCTTCCTTCTACTTGCCTGTTCATTATGTTATCTTATGGCTTAAGTAGTGGATAAGCTTATTTTTATTTCTCTTGGCAGAATAAAGATGAAGGATATATTGAGAATCAGCAACAGAACATTGCTGATGCAATTGATCTTCTTCCGCGCCTTACGACTGGAATTGATGTCAATATTAGATTCAGGAGGTTAATACTTTGTGATCTGTTTCTCCTTCTAACATGTAGAATATTCGTATTGTAACCATATGATTCTTTTACCTGGTTGCAGGATTGATGATTTTGAGTTCACACCTGAGTGTGCAATATTTGATTTACTGGACATTCCCCTATATCATGGATGGATAGTTGATCCCCAGGTACATCATTTTGTTTCATACTTTGTCTGGATTGCTCCGTCTACCTGTAAAAGTAGAAATTTCATTAGTATAGGCCGTTGACACTTTTTGTGTGTGGATGTTTGGGATGTGGGGTCATCTTCTCTTCTTTTCCTTCTTGAGATACAAAACATAGGCTGCTTTGTACTTTATATACATTGTTTGGCTTGTGTTATGAGCCAAAAGGATTTAGACAGAATTTCTCTTTTGACCTAAGTCACTCTTAGAGAATTAGGTTAAGGTACCATAAGAGACCCTTATATTGGCCAATGCACAATCAGTTATAAATATTAGCCGAAAAGGAAAACTATCTTAAACCTAAACCGAAAAGGAAAAACACCCAAATCTAGCTGATATCGTAATTCGTATCAGCCTGTTATGGATAGGAACAATGGTCTATAGCTCTTCTTTTAAGATGGTGTCTTTATCAATCTGTAGTTAAAAAATTGATTTAATTGCTTTCCGTGTGCATACCTCCAGGATGTTGAAGCAGCTAATGCAATTGGTAGCAAGTCATATAATGCTCTAATGGGTGAGCTTGTTGCATTGGAGACACAGAATATAGAGGCTAGAGATGATCAAAATCCCGGAGAAGATTCTGTTGATTTTGCTGCGGCAACCACAGCAGCTTTAGGGGTTCCTTCACCATGTCTTTCGAAAACAAGATCTTTTGATGATTCTCCACCTGCGGCTGCGGAGCTTCGTAGAATGAGAAAGGGGGATCTTGAAGAAGAAACAGAGTTGTTGCAAGCCTTGAAATTATCAGTGGGGCAGGGGAATGATTCAGCACTGAACACTTATGTAGACTCAACTAATGAAGACTCTGCATTCACATTTTCAGATGCAAGTCCAACTAGCACCCACAATACTAATATCAGTCAGCTAGAGCAGTTCAAATCTCATGATGATAAAGCAACAGAAAATGATGGGAATATGATCAAAGTTGGGGAACTTCCAACATTGATTACAATTAAAAGTGAGGATCTTGACCATGAACAATTATCTTCCAAGGAATCTGGAGATGAAACGGGTTGTGATGTTGAGAATGTGAGTAGCAGTTCAAAGGCCATTGTAGATGTAACTTTTTCAGAGGCGCTTTCTGTGGATAAGGCTAATCTGGAGCCAACCAAAAGTGGAAGCAGTTGTGACAGTCTACTCAAGTCTGATGCAGCTTCTATTGATCCAGGTAGTTTTTGCTCTTCCATTTATGGAGTACCTTTATAGATGTCTCATTATATAATTAGCCTACTCCTGCATCTTATATCCTTGTGCTGGCTAAAATTGCATCTGAAGATATAACAGACGAAAAATTCTTACTCAGATGCCCACTGCATCTCTAGATTTTAGTTGCAGATCCCAGCATGACGACGAACCCAATGCTTTTACGTCGCCTGTATCTTCAGATGAACCCATGTATGAAGGTGAGGAATGTGTAAACGCAGTGGCTCCAGTTTGTGAAGAAAAAGAACCCGTTTATGAAGGCGAGTCACTTCTTGGTAAAAAGGCTGAGAAGAATGTTGGTGATTGTTCTTCTGAAGGGAGGGCTACGAATGGGCTCACTGCAGAAGATGGTAAATAATACTCTATCTGCCTCTGTGGAATATCCTTCGTCACACAAATTTGGAAACTTATACTTGCATGCCATTGTGGATAGATAACATTTCGATACTGTAGTTCACAAGTTCCGATATATTCTTGCGATATTAATTCATTGTTGTTGAGTTTTGCCAGGCGAACTAATCAGGAACTTTATGAAGAACAGTGCCAGTCAATTAACCTTTTGTGGGTGCGTGATGTGATTTATGGTTGGGAAGTCATATTTTTTAACTGGCTACATTGGTATTATCTTACATTTATTATTGATTCTTATTTTACAGACTCTTTCTCTTGCAAGAAGGCCTTAAAGAACGTGAACTCTGTGTGTTTTTCCGCAACAACCACTTCGGCACCATGTTCAAGGTTGGTTTAATTTGTAGATATTTCCATCTTCTGGATTGTAACAAGTTAATTCTAATTAAATACTTCTTGTTGCTGTCATTTTTGCAGTATGAAGGTGAACTTTATCTTTTGGCTACAGATCAAGGTTACTTGAACCAGCCTGATTTGGTTTGGGAAAAGCTAAACGAGGTATCAGCAAAGCTACTTACTCATTATTTGTCTTAGCTATTTATGTTGGCCTCTATTGAGTGATATGGCTTGTTGTGACCACTATTGACATGCAATCTGGTTCAGGTTAATGGCGACACTGCATTCATGACTGCTACCTTCAAGGACTTCAAGATTGACAGTGACACAACCGGCGCAAGTGGCACTTGGGATGAACGAAACGCAGTCACAAATACTGCTGTATGTTCTCCTCATAACATAGTCGCTAATCTACTCAAGATCTCCTTAACCAATTTAATCAGTTTTTTTCTCTTTTGGTTCTCCCTCACAGGATTACATCGCCAGCATCAACAATGTGACGGACATGGGCATGGAGATCAAGTAAATATCTCCTACCTCTCCTTGACCACCAATAGTTTATTTTTGACCAATTGTTTTTCCAAATTTCACTGTTTTGAACCCATTGTCTCTCACCAGCAACACATTTATGAATCTGTGCTAATAGTCCTCTTTAAAACATGTTTATGATTGTTTGATTTCCATGGTACTATGCAGCCCTGATCTACAACTGGCGATAGCTTTGCAACAGCAAGAGTTTGAGGAGCAGAGCCCTCGCAGTAACCCAACTCCACAACCAACAAGTGTTGGTGCGTCGCGATTGGTCACTGGTCCACAGGTATTTTAATCCCTACTCATAACACTATAATTAGATAGAAAAAAATTCAGTATTATAGAAAAGCATGAATGCACAAATGATAACAATGATTATACGAAAAGGTAAATTACTGTGTAACTCGCACATTGCAAAAGAAGAATCGTAAAATTTGAAATGGTAGGTTTGTTTTTTCTTGCCAATACACTTTACCTGCTAGGTGAACTTGCAATACCAATTGCGATTGTTACATCGATAATGAACCATACCGTAATAAGAATCTCGTTGAAAGTGTAGGGTTGCTTCTTTGGTGTTTTCGTATATGTTAATGATCACATATTGTATTATTGACCATTGAAGGTACCAAGGAGCAGCCAGAGGCCATCATCAACTGCAGCGTCTGCGTCTTCAAGACATGACGGCAAATCTCCTAAAGATAAAGATAGCAAATGTAGAATCATGTAAATCCTCATGTCATTTCTGTAAATTTCCAAACTTTTTTCTTTCCCTAACTAATTTTTTTCCTTTTCAAAAGCGTTTTAATTTGTCTGGGTTTAACAAAACAGAAACCTAATAAACTGTAATTGCGCTTTGCCTGAAAATATGACTATTTTTGTAGCTCATAAATCAGAGCTTTTTTATTTGGTCATTTTGATGGTTTCTTCTTCAGCTTTCGTTCTGTTAAGTTACTGTGATCGCCGTTAGTTCTCTTCACGGAGTAACGGTTATTGTCTGTCTACTTAAATGCATTTGCTTAGCCGGCTTAGTTCGACTAATCTCCAGCTTTTGTCCAAGGTTAATAATCGGAGAATGTGTTTGTTAATAATTAAAAAAGTATTTATTTACTAAGTTAATCAATTTGAATAATCAAAATAAAAGGGGGAAAATGCATAGAGTAGTTCCCAATCCCTCCATTCAAATTTCAAAGTACAAATTTGTAGCTTTTTACAAAGTCAAATTTTAATTGTTTGGTGAGACAATGGTGTGGTAGGAGTCGTAGGACCGGGACAGATAATTTGAATTCAATAGCTCATAGTTACAGAATATTTCAACCATGAAAATATCGTTTCCATTAAAGAAAGTATCAAGATTTATTTAATTACGATCCTATATGACTATGTCGAATGTTTTATTCTTGTTCACATATATATAAATAGTGACATCTCCAATCAAATTGAAGTTTTCATTAAGGAGAGGGACAAGTGAAAAGAGTTTCATTAGCAGCCGAAACTAAAGTGGAAGTCTTCTTCGTCGTCACTAGAAAACAATTTTTTTTTTGGCATTAGTGTTTTAATTATGTAAATATTAGTGTTAAGTAGTCATTAATGGCTAAAGTTAGGACTATTCAACAACGGCAGCCAAATCTTAAATTTCTTCCAGCTCACTTTTCCGATTCTACCGTTTCAAGTCAACGTTATCTTCGTTTCCTCCCACCTTCTTCTCACGAGAATCTGAAACTTCCATTTGATTTTTCCCATATTTTAGATCTCCACTTATTCATAGATTTGATTCTGAGTTTTGTATTATCTCAAAGTTTTATTGTTTTTGGTTCTCGATCTCTCTTGCCCACCACATGTTCGATATTTGGTCTCACTGAACTTTCTTTTGTGTTTCTTGTTTATACTTAGAGATTTGATCTGAGTATTGAATTGAAAGTTTCCTACTTTGGTTTTCTTGATTTTGTTCTTATGGCGTATCATCCTGTTTATACTGAGACTATGTCAATGGGAGGAGGGTCAAGCCATGGATTTGGCCAGCAAAACGTGCCGTTTGCTACGAGTAGTGGCTCTTTGAGGGTTGAATTGTTACATGGTAACTTAGATATTTGGGTTAAGGAAGCTAAACATCTTCCTAACATGGATGGTTTTCACAACAGACTTGGTGGGATGTTGTCTGGGTTAGGCCGGAGGAATAGTTCAAAAGTGGATGGTGAGAAGTCCTCAAAGATAACAAGTGATCCTTATGTAACTGTCTCTATCTCAGGTGCTGTGATTGGTAGAACTTTTGTGATTAGCAACAGTGAGAATCCTGTGTGGATGCAGCATTTCGATGTACCGGTGGCTCATAGTGCTGCGGAAGTTCACTTTGTGGTGAAAGACAGTGATATTATTGGATCACAGATCATGGGAGCTGTTGGAATCCCAACTGAGCAGTTGTGTTCTGGTAGTAGAATCGAAGGGCTCTATCCGATACTTAATAGTAGTGGGAAGCCTTGTAAACCAGGTGCTGTGTTGAGTCTTTCTATTCAATACACTCCAATGGAAAGAATGAGACTTTACCAAATGGGTGTTGGATTTGGTAATGAGTGTGTTGGAGTTCCCGGTACATACTTCCCTTTGAGGAAAGGCGGTAGGGTTACTCTGTATCAGGATGCTCACGTTGATGATGGTACACTTCCGGGTGTACATCTTGATGGTGGGATTCAGTATACACATGGGAAGTGCTGGGAGGATATGGCTGATGCGATAAGACAAGCAAGGAGGTTGATTTATATCACAGGTTGGTCAGTTTACCATCCGGTGAGGCTGGTTCGTCATAATAATGATCCGACCGATGGTACATTAGGGGATTTGCTTAAAGCTAAATCTCAAGAAGGTGTAAGAGTGTTGGTTCTGGTGTGGGATGATCCAACTTCAAGGAGCCTTCTGGGATTCAAAACAGTAAGAACCTACAGTACATAACTTTGTTCTCTCTGCTTAAGACATTCTATTTCTGTTTACCATAAAAACAATTTTACTAATATTCTCACAATGTGTATCCTATAAACTATATGCTAGTAGATTAACATTTGAATAGAGAAAAAGGTTTCCATAATCATACATGTTATACATTTTACCGAACTAGCATGTGGAGCTATTAGCTATATATATTTTCAGATATCCTATATTGGATTGCTCTCGTTTTTATATTTGGATCTAAAGCTTACTGCTTAACTAATTCTAAGGAGCTTCTCTGTTTGTGCACAATTTGAATGGTCTAATGTTTTGTTCTTAACTTTTCACATAGTATAAGGTTGTTTTTGTTGCATTTCATACTTTCCTCTGTGCTTTTATCTATTGTCTTCTTTGGATCATTAGTTCTGAAACTTTTTCTGCTTATCTTGTTGGAAAGCATGAGATTGCTTCAATTCGATCATTTTACATGTCCGTACTAACTGAAATAAAAATCTTTTAAATCGCTTTAATGAACGCTGGTGTTTTGTTGCATGTAGCAAGGAGTTATGAACACAAGTGATGAGGAAACTCGCCGTTTTTTCAAGCATTCATCAGTGCAAGTTCTCCTTTGTCCCAGATCTGGGGGCAAAGGTCACAGCTTCATAAAAAAATCTGTAAGTTACTCAGTAGTTACTGCGTTACAGCTTAAACTCCTGTACCTGTAGCTTAGTCGTCTGAAATTTAAGTGTCATTATGATGATCAGGAAGTTGGAACAATCTACACCCATCATCAAAAAACTGTCATTGTAGATGCTGATGCAGCTCAGAACAGAAGAAAGATTATAGCATTTGTTGGAGGGCTAGACTTGTGCAACGGACGATTTGATACTCCCAAGCATCCTCTCTTCAGGACATTAAAGACACTCCATAAAGATGACTTCCATAACCCAAATTTTGTGGTAACCATTTAAGAAAAATCCTATTTGGTTGTAATTTTGGAATGAGATTCAACTATTCTTGATCCGTGTATAAATTTTTCGTTATAGACTACTGCAGATGATGGACCAAGAGAACCATGGCATGATCTGCACAGCAAAATTGATGGTCCAGCTGCATATGATGTGCTTGCTAATTTTGAGGAACGCTGGCGGAAGGCTTCAAAACCTCACGGAATGGGGAAACTAAGATCTTCTTCTGATGATTCCTTGCTTATGATAGACAGAATTCCCGACATCATGGGGCTTCCCGAAGCTTCGTCTGCTAATGATAATGATCCAGAGTCTTGGCATGTTCAGGTAATTAAGCAAGTCTCGTTTGTTCAAATCAGATCATTATGTGATTATGATTATCTTGATACCTCATGATGCATTATCGTTATGTTTTATGTTGTGGTGACAAAGGGAATTTCATTTCTTTCGTTTAACTAAACTTTAGGTTTTCCGTTCAATTGATTCAAGCTCAGTCAAAGGGTTTCCAAAGGATCCAAAGGAAGCTACTGGAAGAGTAAGCAGAACTCTGAACAGTTTAACTTGTTATCTTCAATAACCCGCCATATTGCTACTCTCTACTGATTATATATATGTGAACAGAATCTTCTATGTGGGAAGAATATACTCATAGACATGAGCATTCATGCGGCTTATGTTAAGGCCATACGATCTGCTCAGCACTTTATCTACATTGAGAACCAATATTTTCTTGGATCATCATTCAACTGGGATGCACATAAGGATTTGGGTAAGATATTGTAAGATTTTGAGCCAATCTCGATACAAGGATTCTCATTCAATTTGCGGTTATGACAATAACAAGTTTTGGCATTGCAGGTGCTAACAATCTAATCCCGATGGAAATCGCGCTTAAGATTGCTAACAAAATTAGAGCAAAGGAGAAGTTTGCTGCTTACGTTGTCATTCCTATGTGGCCAGAAGGTGCTCCAACAAGTAACCCTATTCAGAGAATTCTCTACTGGCAGGTTAATACTTTGTCGATTCTTTGCCAAAAACCATAAATCTTGATGAACAATCTCGCCTTACTTATAACGGAATCTTTTTATAATCTATGCAGCACAAAACCATGCAAATGATGTATCAAACCATCCACAAGGCACTTGTGGAAGTTGGTCTTGATGGCCAGTTTGAGCCACAAGACTTTTTGAACTTCTTCTGTCTTGGAACCAGAGAGGTTCCTGATGGAACAGTTAGCGTATATAATAGTCCTCGGAAACCACCTCAGACAAATGCAAATGCAAATGCTTCACAGGTATACATATATAAATGTCCTCTTTTGAAACCGTCTCTTTCGGCTTAATGGCCTTGATTACTCACTGTAACGACAAACTAATCTAGGTACAAGCTTTGAAGAGTCGGAGATTCATGATATATGTGCATTCCAAAGGTATGGTAGTGGATGATGAGTTTGTCTTAATTGGTTCCGCGAATATCAACCAGAGATCCTTGGAAGGAACTAGAGACACTGAAATCGCCATGGGAGGGTATCAACCACACCATTCATGGGCTATGAAAGGATCTCGTCCTCGTGGTCAGGTAAAAAAACTTTCAAAGACTTCTACTACTTTTCAATCTGGGTTAACATTCTATGACGAAAAACTAGAAACCTATCTATCTATGTCCTATAAAACATGTCTGAAACCTGGTTTGTCTCAATTTCTTGTAGATCTTTGGATATAGAATGTCGTTATGGGCAGAACATCTAGGCTTTCTAGAGCAAGGTTTCGAGGAGCCAGAGAATATGGAATGCGTGAGACGAGTTAGACAATTGAGCGAGCTTAATTGGAGACAGTATGCATCAGAGGATGTCACAGAGATGACAGGTCATCTTCTTAAGTATCCAGTTCAAGTCGATAGAACAGGCAAAGTGAGTTCTCTTCCTGGATGTGAGACATTCCCAGATCTCGGTGGCAAGATCATAGGCTCGTTCCTTGCACTCCAAGAAAACCTCACTATCTGAAACTTGCTAGTGAGATCAATCAACATTTGTGATTTTTTTCTTCCATTTCAAGAAACCTCTATGAGTGTGAACTGAATGAAAGTGTGCATTTTAGGGTCTAGTTCTGTTTTTGAATTTGTTTACGAGCTGTAAATTTATTGACTACTATTTCTTCAATTGATCATCATAGTGTGTTTTGGATTTTTTAGTACTTGTTCCGTTTGCATCTATATTTTAAACTAAACTATTATTCTATCTATATTTATTTTGATATATACTTTGATATATAATATAGTAATATACTAGTATATCTCCACGGACATTAATGTTCTTAAAATTTTACTAAAGGAACTTTTGTTTAAATTAAAATAATATTCTAAATACAATATATCTTTATTATACAAAGCAAATGTTATTTTGATGGCTATTATTGGTAAATATAAAAGAAACTAAAGTTATAAATTTACTAATAATAACTAATACTATAGTTAATTAAAATAAATATATTTTCATAACATACTAATAAAACAAAGCTAAATATGGACATTGTAAAGCATATTTGCAATGTACACTAATATCTTGAATATATATATATATAGTGGATTAGAAAGAAACAAATATTATTACAACTTTTTTGTTAAAGTTATTACAATCTTACTAATAAAAAACCAGTTGGAATTATTAGGTTATTTAAAATTGAATTAACAAAAAAAAAAACTTATTACAACCTTACTAGCAAAAGACTCACAAAATTATTATATTATTTAAAATATAATTAACAAAAATAGATTACTACCAAAAAGATAAGTTGGAATTATAAAATTATTTAAAATGGAATTAATAAAAAAAACATCAAATCATCGTTAGAAATTCAATCTCTACCACGTGCCATTTTTTATGATGTTGAGTGTTGGAGGTGGATTCTACCATGATTCACGTCCGACTTTAATGGGCTTAAAGTATAATATATTAAGATTTATTAGGCATAATTAGCCCGTAAAGGGTCAGAAGAATATTCTAAGGATGGTTCCAAGCTCGGATAGGTCTTCCAGAACTATTAGGAGATAGTTGCGAAGATTGAGGGAAGGATTTCTGAGATAGAGGTAACGAGCTCGGGAATAGTGGAAACAGAAAGAGAGGAATTCGCTATAAAAGAAGAGAAGGAAAGATAAGAAAAAAAAAAAAAGATTAAGGCATTAAACACTAGAACTTAACTCTCGAACTTATTATCGGGCTCCTTTCTCAGTAATTCTTGTTTCAGTTCAGAATCATCAATAAAATCATCTTCATTTCATATCTTTTTTCTCAGTTAAAAATCCGGTTTTAAAAAATTCTCACAATCTATTTCCTTACTAAAAATCCTTAGTGCTAAAACATTAGGAGTGAGATTCAGCTCTCACATTGAGTTAACTTTTTTTGTTTACAGTTTTACAAAGAACATAACTTAAATTTGTAACTCTTCTATACCATATCTCAACTCAAACTCAAACTCTAAAATTTTAGTTTTAACTCATGTTTGATAACATTTTTTATGTAACTATAAGTTATATCCATAATTCAAAATAAACCAAAAATACCATATGCTACAAATCACACCCTTAGTCTCGATCTAGGCATGGGATCTTTCTCGTTTCCCCTATGGCCCGAGCTTCTTACGCCACGTTCGTTGCATTATAGTTTCACCAAAATTGTTTTTTTTTTCTACTTTTTTTTTGTAGTGCTTCTTAAACTTCTTTGAGAAACTTGTGTGAGGCTTATAATTATTGTTTTCTGCAAAATCACGAGCACAGTAACAGTTAATACCGTTTAATTTGTTTAACTACTATAATTTGCATTTGAATATATATATATTTTTTTGGTCAAAACATTTGAATTTACTATTAATCTGAAAATAAGGCATGTGTCAGAATATGATTGGACAAAAGATTTGTGATTTATTAGATAAATAATTATTAAATTTATTTTCGATAAAAATCGTTAGTAGACGTACAATGTAAATTTGTTGATATTTTTCCGACTTTCTTACTATCGTTTTTGTTTTTGATAAAAAAATATCAGTTTACCTTTTTTTTTATGATAAAATTTGAAATATCGTTTTACTTTAGACAAAAAAATTAAAGTTATATTTTTCTCTTTATTGAATATCCAAATGAGTTTTAACAAAAATAAAAAAAAGGTTATCCAAATGAGAAGAACCATATTTTATCAAAAACAAAATGTCATATTAAATTATAAAGATAGTGATGTAGTATCGAACTTTACCTACCCCCTCACGTGTATAACCACGAGTTTTGTGTAACCATCGATCGTGCTTTTGAGTTAGGGGTCCCACAAAATCGTGACGTCAGCGAAATCCGACTCATCTGAGTCTCTGGCTGTCTGAAATTGGTAACTAGTACTAGTCTAAGAAAAAGTATGAAAGATAATTTAAAAGATTTTATATGATTATATGTTTCTAGTTGTTATAAATTTAATAATTTCATCATAATATGTAGCCAATAGGTTTGTGAATGAAACATAATATATATGTTTTATTATTATTGTATAAGTGATTATCAAAGTTATTTGAAGTATAAAAAATGTTGTAAGGATTTTTCTTAGTATAATAAATATATATAGTTTTATTATGTTACCGTATGTATTTGTTAGTATGCTTAACGATAGGGGTGGTTATATCTTAACTCCGAACCAACTCAACATCATGAAAAAAAATCATCATGATGGTTTTATTAAAAAAAAAAGAACAAAAAAAGTCATGATTCATACGTTTAACTCACACTACCTATCAACCTCTTAACTAATTTTATTTTTTAGATTTTAAAAGGTATTGATTCTGTTTGTTATATAGTTTATTAATGAGTTGACGGGATTTTATATCTTCATCCAAGAAGAACCTAGCTCGCTAAGTTTAATTAACACATGAAAATATCAGGTTTGGGTAAGAAAAATGGTTATTATTCAATAATCATACCAAGAAACTAAAAAAAATATTAAAATAATTTAGGTATCTTGGTGATTAGCTGTTTTACTAGATCAGACAGAACATGGTTGGATTCAATGAGTTTAGACTTTGAAACATGTGAAACATTGTCGTTTTCCTAAAGCTAGCAATCTCCCTGAGACCTTGGAATCTCCGCCACCGTTAGATTACGATCTATCATCATCCTCCTACCGTCCGATTTGATTACCAAAAAGCTCAAACATTATTAAAGAAATGTACTACTCCATTTAACTTACTCGAAAATAACCTAACTCCAAGTTACCTACCCAAAGTATGCAAGCCTAGCTATATTGTAAAGTTACTCAATCATTGACCATGAAACCAAGTAAATCCAAAACTTAAACCAAAACCAAAATTAGTGAGTGGCAAAATGGTAAATAAAGAAAAGAAAAAGGATAAATAAGTAAAGAAAGAAGATTACGAGAGGAGCTAACTCACGATGTCTGCGTTGTCCAGATTCCGGAGAACACATCCTGCACAATATTTTCTGTTTCTCACGCACAATATTTTCATTTTTCCAGTTCAAAATATATTTAATATTATTTACTCTATTTTCTAAAACATCGATTTTCTTTTGTTTCACATGTAATTGTCCCCAAAAAAATACAAATCAAAGTACCTTTCACCACAACTATATATCATAATTTTTTTATCCAGAAATATAATCAATTATATAAATATCTGGCAGCATTTGTACTAATTCTGAATATTGTTTTAAACTCATTAAATTCGAAAAATTTGAACCAAAAAAAGAAAGAAAAAAATAGTACAACTGTACAATATTTATGTCAACCCAAACAAAAAAGAAAAAGAAACACAACTAATTTAATTGTTAAGAAAATATTATAATAATAATAAAAAATCCCCTAATATATCTCCTGGACTTGTTTATTAACAAATTGAGTTTCAATTCTGTTTTCAACCGATTCATATATTTTCTCTACAGCTTCTCTTCACAAATCTCTGATCTCTCTCTCTCTGTCTCAAAGATTAAAAATTTCAATTTCAATCTCTGGAGAAGAAGCTCTTTCGTTGTCATCTAACAATGGCGAAGAACGTTGGGATTTTGGCTGTTGATATCTATTTTCCTCCCACCTGTGTTCAACAGGTGAAAACTCCAAACTTTTGTTTTTTGATTCCGATTCCATTACGATTTATTAAAGCTATTACATTGAGATACTCTGTTTCTGTTGGAGCTTTTTTGGGATGCAGTTGAATTCTCGATTTAACGTTTGATTTCATAAATCTTCAAACTTTTGTGAAATTTTCTTAACAAGGTTTTATTTAAAATCTTAAGATTCCAATATGAAATTTTCAAAAATCTATCTTTAAATTAGATAAAACGAATGCTTAGGTTTTGCATCTGTTTTTTGTAATGGCGGCGGAGTTTTGTATACGATGAAGTCAGAAAATGCTCAAAGTTAAGATTTTATTTATTTATTTGAGAGAAAATTATGATTCTGATTAAATTTCTCAAACTCGAGATCTCTGCATCTACGTTTGAGATTTGGTGATGATAATTGAGATTTGATTTGGGCAAAGAGTATATATTTGATTTCAAATTAGGATTTTGAAAGGGTTTTTGCAGGTCTTTGATCCTGAGATTTCTCATAAAGTCTCAATTGGAAAAAAGTGTTAAAAAGTTTACAATTTCGTGGTTCTTGTTTGACATTTGTGATTACCTTTTTGTTCCTTGCACGTGTGGAAAAAAAATGTGATGTAGAACATTTTGTTAAATCTCATCTTTTTTTTGAGTCCTTGATTCTGATCTTGTTGATTATTTTTGCTATATAGGAAGCTTTGGAAGCTCATGATGGAGCAAGCAAAGGGAAATACACAATTGGACTTGGCCAAGATTGCTTAGCTTTTTGCACTGAGCTTGAAGATGTAATCTCTATGAGGTTTGTTTTTAATTGTTTGCAATTTATATGTTCTCTTGCAAGGATTTTGAACTGATCTGTTTCTTGGTTATGTTTCTTTAGTTTTAATGCGGTGACATCACTTTTTGAGAAGTATAAGATTGACCCTAAGCAAATTGGGCGTCTTGAAGTAGGAAGTGAGACTGTTATAGACAAAAGCAAGTCCATCAAGACATTCTTGATGCAGCTCTTTGAGGTATCATACTTTGTTAAACCTCAAGTTTATTTGTGTAAAACGATGGTTAAAGTTTGTCTTTTTTTGTTTTGGGGAATGAACAGAAATGTGGAAACACTGATGTTGAAGGTGTTGACTCAACCAATGCTTGCTATGGTGGAACCGCGGCTTTGTTAAACTGTGTCAATTGGGTTGAGAGTAACTCGTGGGATGGACGTTATGGCCTCGTCATTTGTACTGACAGCGCGGTATAACATCGACATCAAAATGTGTTTTTTTCTATGCCTAAGAGTCTTTTGGATAATATTTTTGTCTTGTTTTTAATGTTTGAATGCTTTCAGGTTTATGCAGAAGGACCTGCAAGGCCCACTGGAGGAGCAGCAGCGATTGCTATGTTGATAGGACCTGATGCTCCTATAGTTTTCGAAAGCAAGTTGAGAGGAAGTCACATGGCTCATGTCTATGACTTTTACAAGCCTAATCTTGCTAGCGAATACCCGGTAAAATCTTTAATTTCATTATCTCAAAGTATATATATGGCACAGAGAATGAATGAAGTTCTTATTTTGGTTATTGTTTCTCTTGTTAGGTTGTTGATGGTAAGCTTTCACAGACTTGTTACCTTATGGCTCTTGACTCTTGCTATAAACATTTATGCAACAAGTAAGTGTTTTTTATTTTCCACTGTTTACAAAAAATATTTAGTTTTGTTTCTTCAGTGTGACTAATTTCAATTCTAATTAGGTTTGAGAAACTAGAGGGAAAAGAGTTCTCCATCAATGATGCTGATTACTTTGTTTTCCATTCTCCTTACAATAAAGTAATTTTTCTTAATCTTTCCAACAACAGTTTTGTTCTTAGTTTAATCCCTCTCTTACTAGTCTTCTCTTCTTCTCTCTGCTATTGCAGCTCGTACAGAAAAGCTTTGCTCGTCTCTTGTACAACGACTTCTTGAGAAACGCAAGGTTCTTTCTTGCTTATTACCCGAGTCTTTGGATTGAAAGTTCTTGACTTGTTCTTAACATCTTCTTTTCATCTACTGCAGCTCCATTGACGAGGCTTCCAAAGAAAAGTTCACTCCTTATTCATCTTTGTCTCTCGATGAAAGCTACCAAAGCCGTGATCTTGAAAAGGTGTCACAGCAGCTTGCGAAATCGTTTTATGATGCTAAAGTGCAACCAACAACTTTAGTACCAAAGGAAGTTGGTAACATGTACACTGCTTCTCTCTACGCGGCATTTGCTTCCCTCATCCACAATAAACACAACGATTTGGTAATGCTTCTTTTGACTCTCTATTGAAATCCATTAACATTTGGTTTTAAAGTTTGTTTACATTTGTGTTTGTATCTTTTTTGTAAAAGGCGGGAAAGCGGGTGGTTATGTTCTCATATGGAAGTGGTTCAACCGCAACAATGTTCTCATTACGTCTCTGCGACAATCAGTCTCCTTTCAGCCTTTCAAACATCGCATCTGTTATGGATGTTGGTGGAAAATTGAAGGCTAGACATGAGGTAACAAAAACAAAATTGATGTACAATTCGGTTTTCGGTTTGGTTTTAGTTTTCAGCTAGATTTATTAATCTCTTCTACTCGGTACTTGTTTTTGCAGTATGCACCAGAGAAGTTTGTGGAGACGATGAAGCTAATGGAACATAGGTATGGAGCAAAGGACTTTGTGACGAGCAAGGAGGGTATTATAGACCTTTTGGCTCCGGGGACTTATTACCTTAAAGAGGTGGATTCCTTGTACCGGAGATTCTATGGCAAGAAAGGTGAAGATGGATCTATAGCCAATGGGCACTGAATCTTAAAAGGAACAAATCATAAATTACCTGAAAAAAATGTTATGTTACTTTGCACCATTTTAATCGTTTTATAAGTTTGTTGTTACTTTGATTTTAGGGACAAAGAATGTATGCTTTGTTTTTTTTATTTACTACTCCATTTGATTTGCTATGTCATACTAATGAGATTTGGAAATTGGAACTTGTTGAAAACTATTTGTTTGTGTATTTAACCAAGTCCGGTAAGTTAAGCAATTACTAAAGTTAGAATAAACCTTAAAATAAATAAGTTATATGGGCAATGACCACAATTTTGGTCAAAAATAAAGGGAGTGCACATGTATGAACAAATGAAAGGATATAGCCATTTCACTATTTAGTTAGACGAAAATATTATTTCATTACAACATCCCTTCACCTTTGCATAATCCCCTAACGTTTGTGTATAACTAAAATAATATTTTATCCGAAGAAAATGCCACTGAGAGGTTCGAAACATATATTTGACAGTCGACACTCTAAAACGACACTTTAAAACCCTTTATAAACAACATGTCATTGCTAATTGTTTAAGATTTTACAAGAATCATAAAATATATATTGGTGTTGGGTAAAACCTCCAACTCTCTTATTTGTTCTAGAGAAAAAGAAAATAAACAAAAACTTGCAAAATAATATCGTTTTATCCAGATCAACACCAATTGACAGTTTATAAATACCGTCAATATTCTACTAACATAATAAAACCTCAATAAATTAAGAATGTCAGAGACTATGATATTTTATTAATTTGTAATGATTTGATTCATCTATAGATTACTAATTTATAGAAAGATTTGTTTTAATTGTTTTATCATTTCAGATTTTACATTAAAATTAATGTTTTGATGCTATAAATTTGTAGTTATGATTTGAATATTTAATATTTAGAAAAACCTTTTTTGATGATAAATGGCAAAGATTATGGATAAATTCACTTATGCAAATGATATACATAAATTCAAATTTATGAATAATGATCCCATTTGTCACATTTAACAACCTATAAAACTATAAAAATGAAAATGATGTATATTCAAAAGTTTAAATTTTACAAGAATTTTTACCTACATTGATAAAGAAGTTATAAACGAAACTAAAATACAGTAGTTTGAAAATCTTATGGTACTAGACAACAGTTCCATAAATATACTACACGTGCACATCTTCCATCTAGATCATTGATCATTTCTACTCGGTACTTGTTTTTGTAGTATGCACCAGAGAAGTTTGTGGTAACAATGAATCTAATGGAACATAGGTAAGGAGCAAAAGACTTTGTGACAAGCAAGAATGATATTATAGACATTTTGGCTCTGAAAACTTATTATCTAAAAGAGGTTGATTCCTTATACCGAAGATTCTATGGAAAATGTCTTATTTTTTCTTTTTTTTTCTTCTTGCCGCGAGAAACCACCATTGTCAATCATTGAAGAAGAAGTTGAAGCTTCATTTGAGGTGATTTCTTGTTATATTGTTGTTATATTAATGATTGTTTATTGTTGTTTTCATGTAATTACCAAATTGAGTCATTCAATGTTCATGGGTATTTGAATTAGAATATTGTATATTTATAAATTTCTTGGATTACTATGTTATTTGATATGTAAAAACATTGGGTTATTAAACTAGTATTATTGTTGTTCAATTAGAATGTTAATCCATTTATGGAATATGGTGGTGTAGGTAGATAAAAATTAAAACCATTGTTAAAGACTAAAATTTCAGGAAAATGGTACAACTAAGTGCTATTGGTAAAACTGGTACAACCTTATGCATATAGTTTTTTTTTCGAACCATGGATCAAAACAGATTTATTAGTTTTATTTGATCGCAAATATTTGAATATACATATTGATGCGGACATCCAACTAAGCATCAACCATGGTGCTAGCCACAACCACCTAAGGCAATCCAAGAAGACTCACGAGTTTTAATTGAGTCATTCAATGTTTATGGATATTTGAATTAGAATATTATATATTTCTAAATTTCTTAGATTATTATGTTATTTGATATGTAAAAACATTGGGTTATTAAACTGGAATTATTATTTTTAGATTAGAATGTTAATCTTCATTCGATCATTTATGGAATATGGTGGTGTAGGTAGATAGAAATTAAAACCACTGTTAAAAACTAAAAATTTCAGGAAAATGGTCCAACTAAGTGCTATTAGTAAAACTGGTTCAACCTTATGCATATAGTTTTTTTTTCGAACCATGGATCAAAACAGATTGATTAGTTTTATTTGATCACAAATATTTGAATATATATATATATATATATATATATATATATTGATACGGACATCCTACCAAGCATCGACCATGGTGCTAGACACAACCACCTAAGGCAAACCGAGAAGACTCACGAGCATTGTCCAGATCAAATGAAGTTCAAAAACAACTCTTGCAGACCAACAAACACCTATTTTTAGCTCAACTATTGATCACCTCAAAGTGGAATCAGCCCCATCAGAGTTCACATGAAGAAATTACTCACTTTACAAATCGGGTGACTCCCAACTACTCGTTTTGGACATACACGGGTTCATTGGAGATTTCCGACCAAACCAAGAAGATTTAAGCTACAAACCAAATTGTTCTACAATATTGATACATCAGTGGCACACGGCAAATTGGAATCAATTCAATATCAATTTTGGTTTGCGAGATATTAATTTTGTAAACCAGCTTTCACCCGACTTGCCTTATTTGAAGCTTTCCAACTTTGGATCCTTACAAACGTATGTGTGGCAACCAGGGGAGCTTCTATATCAACTAGAGGGAGTATTCACGTGCATAAACTCATTTTTTCTTTTCCGTTTAATTTCTCAAATAAATTTAATAATTTAGAAATATTAAAATAATAATGAAAAGATCTTTTTAATATTTATATTTGTTATAATATTATATTGATACTTATTATTAGGGATGAACATTTCAGTTTAAGCTCGGATTCCATCCGGTTTGGTTAATTCGGTTTTAAAAAATCTCTAACCAAATATACTTTGGTTTGGTTTGGTTTATATTTAGTTTGGTTTGGTTCAGTTTGAATTCGGTTGAACAAAACAAATCATTTAAAAAATTAATGTTATTGTCACTAATATATGGAAACAATAAGAAATCGAAAATTAAAATATCAATACTTCAAACTTCAAATAAAATATTTAAGAAATAAAGTCAATAAACTATGAAAAATAAACTAACAAAAACAAAATTCAAACTAAAAGTATTATTTTACATAAGGAATTAAAATTACAGAAATATTTTTAATATTTTTAATTAATTAACAAAATAAGCACATTATTTTTTCAGTTTGATTCGGTTTAAACCGAATCATTTGGGTTAAACCAAATCATTCGGAAACCTAACCAAATAGTTTGGATGTAAACTTTGGTTCGGTTTGGATCGGATTAAGTTTGGTTGGTTCGGTTCGGTTAAAATGCCCACCTCTACTTATTATAGTTATAATATTTTATATAAATGTCATCATACATGTCTATTTATGCTTAACTCTGAAACATCTTTTTAATTTCAGGTTTTTGTTCTTAATGTGTTTTAGTTATTTGTTCAACACACCTTATTAACTTAAGCATGGATATATTGATGGTGGAGACTAGGGGCGGACCCACCTTGTTGTAAGGTGGGTTAGGTGACACACCCAAATTTTTTAAAATTTTATAAATGCTATGTGTTTTATTTGTTTCTAGCCCAATTTATTTTTATTATCAGTTTGTTTTATTAATTTGACACACCAAAATTTATAATATACATGAAGCCCATAAATAAAAAAGTCCATATTATATTTTTTTTGTTTTAAATTAACAAGAAAATGGCCTAAATTTTTAACCTAATTTTTTTTACGTTCTTCACTTTTTTTTGGTTGCTTTTGCTCACAAAAAAATCTAATTAAGATTAAAAAAAAAATTCTCTTAATTGACTTTTCAGTTTTCTTCTTTAAAGATTCAACCTCTTCTCTTTTACATTCAAGTTTGTTCATCTTTCAGGTAAAATTTTTGATTTTGTTTTTACAATGATTTTGATTTATGTTTATTAAAATTTCAGTTATAATTAGAAATATAGAATTGCAATAAAATTCTGGCATTAAAAAACATCAACATCAACGATTTCTAAGCTAAGTTTGTTTATATTCATAATCATAATTCATGACTTAAAATTCTCTTCTCATAAACAAGTCGTTGTAGTCACTATAATGTTTTTATTTAAAATCACCTCTATTGTAGTTTATTATGAATGGTTGTCAAATTTTTAAGAATTTAGTTTGAACAATTCACATGTATAAAGCTTTGATTAAATTCTTTCAGTTCGTAGAGAATTAAAGAAGTTGTTTGAATGTTTATATTGCTTAATCAAAGTTCCATTGACTATAGTTTTTAAAAGTTAAAGGTTATCTCTTTTAGAAATATACTTATCTAACAATACGATACCAAAAAAAATCCCTGATTGTAATGTTTTATTCTACTATGTTAGTATAATTTGTTTTGGAGAAAAATTATCATTCGTAGACAATCAATTGGAATATATATACATAGTTGATAAAATTTCAATCATAATTTTTTTTTTGCAGACAAAGCAATGGCAAATTTGCACAATTATTTTAAAAGAAAAACTCCATGTCCATCTCCACCTCGTAGCGAATTAGAAGATCTTGATCTACCATGGGATCCTGCAGATCGAAAAAGAATAAGAGATTATCATCCAAATCAAAGAGATGAGGTAATTCGACAATACTTAATTAAAGATCCTTGCCAACCTTGTGATCATAATTTTGAACAAAAGCCGATTGGAGGTGTATTGAGGCGATTTAATCCAACAAGGTTTGATCGACACAAAAACTGGTTGGAGTATAGTGTGAAAAAAGAAAAAGTTGTTTGCCTTTGTTGTTACTTGTTCAGAGATAGTTAGGTAAATGCGTAAAAAGTGATGCATTTATCGAAGATGGATACTCTAGATGGAATAAGATCAAGGGTTTTATGGAACATGTGGGAGCTGTTGATAGTTTTCACAACAATGCAGTTATGAAGTGTGAAAATTTGTGGAAACAATTCCAGTCTATTAAGCATGTTTTTCAGAAGCAAGATGATACTTCAAAACATGAGTATCGGATTCGGCTGAATGCTTCAATTGATGCTGCCAGATACTTACTGCGATAAGGGTTACCTTTCCGTGGCCACGATGAGTCTGAAAAATCTGCTAATAGAAGAAACTTTTTGGAACTCTTGAAATATACTGCTGATCAGAATGAAGTTGTGAGTAAGGTTATTTTAGATAATGCTCCTCGCAATAATCAGATGATGTCTCCTAAGATCCATAAAGATATTGTGCATTGTTTTGCAAAAGAACTAGTCAAATCAGTTATTGAAGAGATAAATCATGATATTTTTGCTCTGTTGGTGGATGAGTCAGCTGACGTTTCTGACAAAAAACAAATGGCAGTAGTGTTTCGGTTTGTTGATAAAAGTGGGATAGTCAAAGAGAGATTCATTAGTATTACACATGTGAGTGAGACATCTTCAGCATCTTTGCAGTCTGCTATTGATAATTTGTTTGCTAAATATGGATTGAGCATTAAAAAACTAAGAGGACTGAGATATGATTGAGCAAGTAATACGAAAGGTGAGTTCAATGGGTTAAGGTCGTTAATTCAGAGGAAAAGCACATCAGCATATTATGTTCATTGTTTTGCTCACCAACTTCAATTGGTAGTTGTGGCAGTTGCAAAAGAAAATTTTGAGGTTGGTAATTTCTTTGATATGATTTCTCTTTTGTTAAATGTGGTGGGAGCTTCATGCAAAAGGAAAGATATGATCCGAGAGAGGCATAGAAAAAATATTCAAGAAGGAATTAATAGTGGTGAGATCAGTACGGGAACATTATTGAATCAAGAGATTTGTCTTCAAAGACCAGGGAATACTCGTTGGAATTCTCACTATAAAACTCTACTGCGTTTGACTGATTTGTTTTCTTCTATCGTTGAAGTGCTTGAGTACATTGAGACTGAAGGCGCATATACCTTGAAAAGACGTCAAGCAAATGGCCTCCTTAAATATTTTCATAGCTTTGATTTTGTATTTTATCTGCAAATGATGATACACCTTTTGGGACTCACGGAAAACTTATCCATGGTGCTGCAAAGAAGAGATCAAGATATTTTAAATGCTATGTCATTGGTGAAATCAACTAAGAGGCAAATTCAAAAGTTCAGGGATGAAGGATGGAATTCTCTCATGATGAAAGTTTCTTCTTTTTGTGAAAAACATGGTCTTGAAAATATTGAAATGGAGGAAGATTTTGTTGACTCAAAGAGACACAGCAAAAAAACAGGAATATCAAATATGCATCACTATAAGGTCAATTGCTTATATGCTATCTTGGATTTGCAGCTTCGGGAATTCAACGATCACTTTAACGAGGTGAACACTGACTTGCTTATTTGCGCTGCTTCCTTATATCCTTTTGATTCGTTCTCTCAGTTTGATCACTCGAAGTTAATGAAGTTATCTAAGTTCTACCCAGATGATTTTAATTCATAGGAGTGCATATCTTTTGAGCAAGAATTAGATATTTACATTGACAATGTTCGAAATGATGAGAGATTTTCTCATTTGAAGAGTCTTGGAGAACTTTCTCGAATGTTGGTGGAAACACGAAAACATATGTCACATCCTTTAGTTTATAGGCTTTTGAAGTTGGTTTTGATTTTGCCTGTTGCTACAACAACTGTTGAGAGATGCTTTTCAGCAATGAAGATCGTGAAGTCATATCGACGCAATCGGATTGGAGATCAATTTTTGAATGATTGTTTAGTTTGTTTTATTGAAAAAGATGTATTCGATACTAATACAAATGAGACTGTGATGAAACGATTTCAAGATATGAAGGATCGCAGGATGCTTTTATAAGATTTTTTTTATATTTATATTCAAAGTTGAGTTTAGTTTCTTAGTTATGATTTGACACAGGTAAAAAAATTTCCTGGGTCCGCCACTGGTGGAGACACACCTGACGATTAGAAAAGTTTTGGGTAGTGGATCAAAAGTAAAGCTCAGAGAACGATTTACTCTCATGGAAGAATATTTCTGACTAAGGCTTCATGTTCCATAGACTAAAACAAAAAACACATATGAAAATGCATTTTTATGATGAGTCTATCAGCTTTTGAATGATAGTTACACTTTCTTTGGGCCATATATCTTTATACTATTAAAAGTAAAGTACATTTGATTTATTACTAGAAAGTGACCCGCGGTACACCGTGAACAGATATTTTAATTAAAAATTTTACGGTAATAAATATAGATTTAATTAAAAAATAAATTTAGATTTGTTGTTTCTTTGTAGTTGTTTATATTATATAATTTTTGTGTGTTTCAAGAGCTTATATATTTTGTGAGGAAGTTTAATTATGCGGATTTGATTTTGTTGATGAAGTTAAATAGTTATAAAATAGTGTGTATTTTTGGCAAGAATATTGATGTTGGTTTGAGTGGTTTTAGAGTTGTGTATTTACAGCACGGACGAATGTTTTTTTCTTTCTTTTATTTGTTGTGAATATGGAGTTATTTTAAAAATGATATGTCAACTTTTGTAATTTGTTTGTAGTTATGTAGTGTATTATTATTATTTAATTTAGTTGATTTCCAATAATTGTGATTAAGGTATGAAATTTTGGAATTTGTTTCTAGGCGAAACTAAGGGGTGTGTATTGGATGAGTAATTTGGAGAGATTTAAATTTTAATGAGATTTGGTTGAATTTTGGTGAATTAGGATAATTATTAAATTTTCTGAAATATCACCTAAAACATGAGATTTTGATATTTGTATATTTAAGTAATAAATCCTCTTAAATCTCAACTAAAATTTTTAAATCTGATTCTTAAAATATTTTCAATAAGATTGGATTTGATTATATATTTTAAAATTATTAATCCAATAACACATTCATAGATTTGTTATTTTAACTCAAATCTCTCTAAATGTTCATTCAATACACCCCTTAAGTACGTTAATTATGTTAGTATTCAATTTATTTTAATGTAGGTAAATAGTTTTTACTTGAGTAGTATATATGATTGCGCACACAAAAAAGTAATATATATAGGATTATATATATTTCTATATTAATCAAAAAATAAATTATATATATTTTAATTAACCTGTGACTATAATCCGTGATTTTATTATAATAACCCGTGATATATCTCTAAGAAATCAAAG
The DNA here is from genome assembly GCA_028015245.1 of Cardamine occulta. Taxonomy (NCBI): domain Eukaryota; kingdom Viridiplantae; phylum Streptophyta; class Magnoliopsida; order Brassicales; family Brassicaceae; genus Cardamine; species Cardamine occulta. The sequence goes on from CM051390.1 coordinate 3,311,497, forward strand.
TTACATATATTACAAAGTTGTCTAAATAATCTAATCCTAAAATAAATTAGTTAAACATATTAAAATGGGGTATATGCTAGTCTATACGGTACCATTCTTGCAAAAATGTATAGTAAAATTTTAAAAGAAATGTTCCAACCTTAAGTTGGTGATAACAGATTTTTTAAAAACACAAAGAATCTCCAAAAAATATGGGGACAAATTAAAAATTAAAAACATCAAATAATTGTGCCGGAATTTTAAACAAATTCTTAATTTTTGAAGATAATAAATGAGCTCTTTGCAAAAAGAAAAAAGAAAAAAAATATATGAGCATGTTAATTTTGATGCAAGTGTAACAAAATCACCACCATTTTAGAAAATCTTTCTTCACCATTATTAAAACTATAATCCGGATGCAAATGTAACAAATATATTTATTTATTTTTCATTTTTTTTATAGATTTTCTCATTACCAGAATCTTTATATGACTGTTATCTAACATTTTCTCAATTTCTAAATTTACTAACAAAAAGGTTACAAACAAAATTAATATATTATCACCATAATTACAATCAAATGATAATTACATTACACATAATTCTAATAATATTAAGAAAATACATAAACCTAGAAAACCATGTTTCGATCTAATATACATTGTGTGTATACAACATGTAAATATATTACCAATCACATAAACAGTCAATAGTCAAGAGATTATCCAACGTACTTGATAATATAGTTGACTTATACTTTAGTTAATAAAATTGGCAGATCGAGAGTCTCTATTTTATTATCTGTAAGACTTGATATTAGGAACATCAAGTACATTTTTAGGGAGCTTTTCAGACAATTTTGTTTGAATTCTCTGAAAAGCTCCCTAAAAGTATTTTTTGTTGTTGTTGTATTAGACTCCAAAAGTATGAGATAATACTTTAGAGAGCTTTCATTTATGTCTGTGACGGCAATCATGGATTCATATCATTGAGATTAAGCATCAAGAGATTGGTGAAATCTTCTCTTTTCCATACCAAACTAAAACTGCGTCTCCATCCATCTTGATTGAGGATGAGAATTTAATTTTCAGCTGAAGATATATTGATGTTGCTTGGAGTGGTTTTGGAGTTGAGTAAGTACATTCTGCATGCAGATGTTTTTCAATATTTGTATGTGGTGCATATGGAGTTATTTTTAAAATGATATTTCATTTTTTTTTGTAATTTATTTGTAATTTTTACAGTATTATCATTTAGTTTATTAAATGGTGTGTTGGTTAAATTGTTGATTGTGAGTTTCATTAGTTAATATTTTTATTATTTAACCAACAATCTTACATTTTTTTCTCATTAACTTGCGTTTAGGGAGACAACTTATCCAAATCGACCCCTTACATGATTTGTCTTAAAAAATGTATTTATTAAAACAGACAATACAAAAATCACAGCAAAATACACAAAATATTATACATTATACATAATATTTATAATTACTAACAACTGCAAATCCACTAAAACCAACATCATTATACTTTCCAAAATTAACTACTTTATACTTAGTTTCTACTTAAAACTAAATTGAAAAACTATGCATCTGCGTATTCTGCTCGTTGATTGAACCATGATATGGTGGAATTTTCATTAACATTGATGGTGAATACTGAATCTGTTGCATTGCCATATCAAAGGAATATGAATTACCAGAGATATCTCATGTCTCCATCTTAATCTGAGGCCAATAAAGAACCAGTAAGATCCCAATTCACGCAATGAACTTCACCCTACAATTACGAAGCCCCAGGTTTGGTTAATATGAGAAAACTAAACATTAGGAAAGAAAAACACAAACTGATCAATTATCAGTTTATGGCTTTCTTAATCACTAAAATCAATCAGATCATTCTAATTGGTTTCTGAAATCTTTGCTACCACTTTAGAACACACTTTAACTTTCTTGAACTGCAGACTATGTTTTGATTGATTTCAGATTTCAAAATATGTGACCAAATTTCAGTATCAATAAACTTCAATGTGAATAAAGTGTATCTTATCATCAATTGTAACTTGAAGATTGAACCTTTGAGCTTTCTTCATTATATCATACAGCATGTGTTGTCCCAAGAGAACTAAACCCATCACAGCTGCAACCAAAGTACTTAAGAAGCACAAATGGAATCTTCCACCAGGTAATCTCTCTACTTTTACTCTCACCAAAATATCTCAAATCTCCAACTTCTTCAGTAGATACAACTAACAATCTATGTGAAACATTTTGCAAATGTTGTATAAGACTAATCAAAACCAGTAACAGTCATCAAAGTTCATGAAAACCCAATATCTGGGAAAGTTTGCAAAACCAATAGTGCATCACCAAAATATTTAGCCTACTTAATAGCTCACAGATCGGAAAAAAGCTGTAAAAAAACATATCCAATTCGAGAATATATCAACCAATACAACAGAAATGGATCTACATTTACCCTAAATTTCAATCAAATGCCTATTTATACTTAACTCTGAAACATCTTTTTAATTTCAGGTTTTTGTTCTTAATGTGTTTTAAATATTTGTTCAACACACCTTATTAACCTAAGCATGGATATATAGATGGTGGAGACACACTTGACGATTATAATAGTTTTGGGTAGTGAATCAAAGGTAAAGCTCAGAGAACGATTTCCTCTCATGGAAGAATATTTCTGACTAAGGCTTCATGTTCCATAGACTAAAACAAAAAACACACATGAAAACGCATTTTTTTATGATACGAGTCTATCAGCTTTTGAATGATAGTTACACTTTCTTTGGGCCATATATCTTTATACTACTAAAAGTAAAGTACATTTGAGTTAGGATAAAAGGATTATTATTGTTTTCAAACACCTCCTCACTTATCCCTATATTCAAACAATCTTTATATCTAATAAAAATAAATATTTTAAAAAATTAATACTATGGAAACTAACACTAATTTCAAATTTTCTAAAATCTCTCTATCCAATTTAAACCAATATACTTGAAAAATATGAATCTCCTTACACATTTATTTGATCTTATTTTTAAATTATTTTGAATTATTATATAATATATATAATTAATAAAATGTTAGATTTTTTCTTCATATGTTGTGATTCGAATTTTAAAAAATGGACATAAATTACTCAATCGATGAAAAAAACTATGTGTTTGTTTAATATCCCACCTCGGCTAAGAAATTTTATAAAAAAGTTTTAAATATTATATATATTAAAACATTAAACTCTATAAAACATTTAAAAATTTAATAATATTTAAACTCTAAAAATTTTAAATATTAATAATATTTAAAATCTATAATATTTTAATATTAGAATCTTTAAAAATTTAAATATTAATAATATTTAAACTCTATAAATTTTTAAAATATGAATAATATTTGAACTCTATAAAAACAAAAAATCTCTATATTATTAGTTGAGAAGTATATTTAGAAAATTAATTTATGTTTTAGTTATTTAAAATGTAACTAAATATATACTTTAGATTGCGGATTACACAAATGATTGATCATATTTTAGAGGAAATAGTCATCACATGAGATAGAAATTGAGACAAAGTTATGTTTTCCATGATTACCATATCACCATCTAACGTCAAACTACTATTTAGAATACGTCGCATACAATTTGCGATATCTCTGGCCTTTGCTATGACTGTCAACAAAAATCAAAGATAATCTCTGACCGAAGTAAGACTATATTTGCCACATTTATTGCTGAAATCACATTAAATATAATATAAATTGTAAAGAAACAAAGAAAAACTATAATTTTATATTAAAACAATTGACTCACGCTATACCGCGGATTTGAATCTAGTTATTACTATACAAGTTTAAATATTGAAGCACATATTATTGTGAGATCTTATTATACAAAGACGAATGATTCAAAGTTAGTAGCTCGCCTGATCGTGACACGTGTCAATTAAACGATCAGATTTTGACACGTGTTTAATTAAATAAAACCATTAATTATCAGGAAAAAAAGAAAATTAAAAAAAGAACACAATCCAAAAAGAAAATTATCAATATAATTTTATAAAAATAAAGTAAAAGTTCCTTTAATTATTGAGAAATTCTCTAAAATAGCACCAAAAGAAGTTTTTGTTACAAATTTAGCACATATTTTTAATTAGGACAAAAATAATATTTTTATAAAGGGCAATAATTTAATTTTTTTGATTTGGGTTAATTATTTTAAAATTTAAGATATAGTTTTAAGGGGTAGGAGGTATGGTTTAGGGTTTAGGGCTTAGGTTTTAGGGTTTTATAAACCCTAAACCCTAAATATATGAGGTTAGGAGATTTGTGCTATATTTGAGAATTGCCCTTTAATAAAAATGTTATTTTTGTCCGAAATGAAAATATGTGCTATTGGGAAACAAAAACTTAATTTTGTGCTATTTTTGAAAATTGTTCTTAATTGTTAATAAAATGAAATTCAATAATCAATAGATATACTGTTAAAATTATAAATAACATGCCGGCAAAAAAAGGAAAAAATTATAAATAACAGGATGATGACACGTGTCGGTTGATCATGTATTATAAGACTTAACATATATATTAAAAAAATAAAATAAACAAAACCATAGATTATCAAAAAATAAAGGAATTTTAAAAAATGAATACAATCTTAAAAGAAAATTATTAATATAATTTTATAAAAATAAAGTAAAAGTTCATTTTATTATTAGTAAAAGAAAATTCAATAATCAATAGATATCCTGTTAAAGTTATAAATAACAAGATGATGACACATGTCGGTTGATCGACTAGATTCTAACATGTGTAAAAACAATTGTGTTATTATCTTTGCTTAATCAAAAATAAAAACCAAAAAAAATAAATGAAATACATTATAAAGTATGTATTTTTTACTTTCTTTTTCTATATATATGTTTAGTCTTATTGTTTTAGTTTTCAATAAAATTTGAATTTTTCTTTCTAATATATATTGTGTTATTTTTGTTTCAATAAAACACCCTAAAACAAAATTAAACAATATATGTATTTAATTTCTAATTTTATTAAAAATAAACATATATGTATTTAATTTCATGGGTAAATATTTAAATAGAGTGAAAAGTCAAAGACAATTTCTTTCAATGGAACCAACTTTCATACAAAATTTTGGATCTCGAAGAGAGATGAAAGCGGTGGAGCTTTTGTTGGAGATTAAATATGATTGTGGATGTGAATCTGAAGATTAAAATAAAGAAAGCACCAAAAGTAAATAATAAATAGAGCCAAGATATGAATATAAATGGAGAGATAATAACGAAAGAGCTGAACTAGAGGTTGTTGTTAGGAGACAAGGAATGGTGAATAGTTTCACCGAGTAAAGGTGCGAGATAGAAATGATATTTGGTTGGGAACCGAGATAAGATCTGGACCAGATGAGAGATATGGATCCGAAGACAGGTGGAAAGTGGTGAAGTTTTTATTATATCTTTAAAATTATGGTGGATGGGAATACAAAGAAGAAAACGAAAGAAAACCGCAAAAACAAAACAACTTCATAAATAAAACCTGAGATATGAATAAAAAAAAAGAGTTGGTGAAAGAAGAACTGAGGTAGAGGATGTTGTCGAAAAACAAAAAAAAATGGCAAAGGGTTTTGACGAGTGAAAGTACGAGAGTGAAAATATATTTGGTTGGAAACCGAGATATGATCCAAAACATGGAGAGCTGATGAACAACATATATTTTTCTGGAAGAACGTATTCCTCAGGTATGAGTGAAAACATAGCCATTAGTCACCAAATTCGCTTTTTCAGATCTTACACGGTAGTTTAGATTTTTAATATATTAGTAATGATATTATAATATTTAAATTCAAATTAATTTATTAATGTTAAAAAAATAATTATGCAAATCACTCTTTTTATTAACAAAAAATGTTTTTCTACTTATTTTCTAAAACAATTTTAAGATATATTATTTACAACAAATGTTTAACTTTAATAAACCTGTCCGATGGTCTAATCTAGTAAGATTATAAATTTTTAGCCATTTTAATGTGATTAGAAAAATATATATGGGCCTTTAGTTATTTAAAATGCATTATAGCCCACGCCCCCCCCCCGCGTGTGACCAAACCGATTATACATTTGTGTAGTGCAAAAACATCACTAAACCCTTAATTCAGAAAATTACTTAAATATTATTTGATTAGAAAACATGTTGAAACTCGATTAGAAAAAAAACTCAATTGGACATTGTAAAACCCTTTAGAAGTAGAAATAAATAGGGGTGGGCAAAATAACCTTAACCAAACAAACTGAACCGAACCGAACCGTAAATTGGTAATTCGGTTTAATTTCGGTTTTACTTAAAAACTTGTTCGGTTACCATTATAAAAGTTATTTTGATTTCGGTTCGGTTTGGTTTAAAATCATAAAACTGCAGTTTTTCATTAAAAAAAAATTACATTTTATATATGCTTAAAAATAGACTTGTGTTACCTAGTTTTTACTTTTTTCTTTTAACAAAAGTACCTTAAAACGGTTGAATAAAAAAGATTAATAAAGGATATATATAAAAACTCTAGATATATAAGTATCTAATATATAATTTAAGGTTTTGACTCATTTATTTATTTTTATTAGAATTTTATCAAGTTTTTTTCCGTAAGCCGTATTACTATGTTTAAATTCCATTCTCTTTAAGTTTTCCAAGAGAATCGATTTTACGTTTTGACTTTTTAATTGTTCGATTTTGAATTTTGAATTTTTAAAAATACAAATACAGTTACAAATAATGTTTTGATTTTGAGTTAATAATTTTTAAAAATATAAAAATCATCAACAAAAATTGAAACCGAAACCAAAATAATCCGAACCGAAGTAATTATGGGTAAAACTGTAAACCAAACCGTATTTCAATTTGTTTGAAAATGATTTTATTTTATATAGATTCGTAAAATAAAAGAACTGAAGTGGAACTAAACCGTAAATGGGAATGCCCACCCTATAAATGATTGCTATTTGCTTGAGAATTCACAAGGAAGGTAAGAATATATTATATTAAAATTCTCTTTCAGTATATATCGTAAATAAATGTGCATTAATGAAATATATATATATATATAACAAATGAGAGAAAGAAAACGCAGAAAAATCGAGGTATCGAAAACGGCTTCGGAGATTCTTCTTCTATCTCTAATAGAGTCCTCCGACTCGGGAGACGTTTACTCCTCGGTGACAAGATACATCCAACCGTTCTTAGGTCTATTGACATGCCGGTAAGAGGATCGAACCGTAGCCGTTGGATCCTTGGCGAAGCAATTCATTCCTTTCCTCACCAAATCCGTCTCATTACTGCAAAAACGCCTCTCAGTCACTGGTCCTGCTCACGGAGATTTGTTCCGTGCTTATGACTTGTGTTTGGAATGCTGGGAAATGGTCTCCTGCAACCCTATCGCCGTCCAACTTGAGAGGCTCAAACTCATCCACTGTTACCAGACTTGGGGTTGGTTCACTCACGCCTACAATGCTGCTTTTGAAGTCCTGGAACAGGTTAGAGGACCCAATTCCGGATTTTTCGGACTTTTGCCACATCCCACACTTGGAGAAGCACAGCTGCCATTAGCAACACTTCTCGTCGAGGTTGTGGCGTCCATCTTCAGATCTGTAGCTAGGTCACGGGATGCGGACCATCACGAATACTCGATGATTCTTTCGCTTCTCCCTGAGATTAAACCCTGGCTCAGGTACCCAAATAACTTATGGTTACGACCTACGACGACGACGACAACAAATTCACATTTTTGTTTGGCCAGGTTTTTGGATGCCAATGCTCAAGACAAGTTGCTCACAATGCTTGTATCAGATATGGGAGAGTGTGCTCTCTCCATCCTTAGCAAAGCAGACCGTTTCCATGGCGATTTTCGGAATGAGTTCTGCATCTCAACACTGGAGGCTTATTCTTTATCCCCTTTCCCAAAAACTCATTTTTATAAGGTGACTTGTCCCACTTTCACATTTTTCTTCTGCTATTTTCTCTCTCTTTCTCACTTGTGAATCTTAATAGTTTTCCCGCCAGGTGCTTTCTTTACTGTTTGTATCCAAGGAGAGCAAAACATCACAACCCATTGAAACTTTCATGTCTGTGTTGCGATTTGTCGCAAGTGCATTCCAGGTATATGTCCAGATCCATGAGTCATGAGATTTTTCTACCATTCTAAGGACATCAACTCTCTTTTGAACTTTAATATGTTACCCTAAACAAAACAAAACAAAAAAGTCTTTTTTCTTTCTTGTGCCATTGCCGGCTGCTCTCTGAGTTCATACTGCGTTTTTTCTTCTTCTCTCAGGTTCAACCTGGAAAAAATTGGTTGGAGCTTGTTGACTTAGTCTCATATTGTGCTCATAAATCTAAGCTAGGGGAAAACATATGGTGTGCAAGAATTTCAAAACAGTTGAGCGAGATAGCAGCTATTTTCTCTGAGGTATCTTTTGTCCCCTTGGCATGTACATCTGTCTCTTATGGTTAATGAAAATATAGGATATTGATAGTTGGGCTACTTGGCAGGCTATACCACAAGTTACTGTGATTCTAAGACTTTATTCAGCTGGACTGTCCATTAGTGTATTTGATGTTAAGTTCAGAGAAACCACGGAAAGTTGGGGACTTCAAGCTTTACTTGGTGCTGAGGATATATGTGAAAGCTTAGTTTCTTTATTGGGCATGATTGACCCATACTCAGATAATAAGACCACATCGACTGATGGAAATAAAAAGTCTCAAGGTCAAACATATGTTAGCCATGAACACAAAGGCAAGATGGAATACACACTACCTTACTTGGATGCTCTGAAATTTTTGTGTCAGCCACTTGCCAGCTTGATAAATTTTGAGAACAAAAAGATGGTGTTGGAAACAGATTTTGCATGTGATTCTGGCCATCTATCTGTTATACAGGATACGTTTCTCCAATTTTGTTATGGTTTCATCTTCCTTCATAGGTAAGGCTATACTTTTTTCTTCTGTAGGCTGGGGTCTATTTTATGCTTGCATTTCATCAAATTCTGTTGTTTCCATGCGGCAGAAAAACTTATCAATTATTGTGGCTTGCTTTGAGTATCATAGCCCTAAAACAGCCATTTACCTTGGAACTTATACTCGTTCCATTGTTTAATATCTAAGTGGTTGCCATATTATCCAAACTCAGGATGGCGGCTTATTTCTTGTGCATCCAGTAAAGTGCAACAACTGTAGCATATATATGCTATTTGGTCGAATCAATATATGCTATTTGGTCGAATCATGTTTTTTGGGTTGAATGTTTTGCTTACCTTTCCTTTCCCTGTTGTTAGATGGACGCCTGAGGAAGGTATTGGAGCTGACTTTGATAATACTTTGTTAAACGTGGCTGTGGCTGCTTTTATTATTTCGATGAGAACCCAACTTAAAGTAGAGGTTATACGCTTACCTGCAATTTATACAAGTCAGTGGATTTTATTAAAACTCTTCTTTTTGAGAGAATGTCATGCTTGGCAAACTGACTGCCTAAGTTTCCGTTTTTCAGATCACTTCCCATCTAGTTGAGGATGTAATTGCTAGTCCAGGGATTTCACCTCCGGAACTCAAACATCTTTTTGCTTCATTTCATGATATTGGTGTAGCTTTGTACAATATAAAGCATCTTAAAAAGGTAGTATAGATGAGCGCTAAAAGTATTTCTCGGGCACCTTTGATTCTGTTTATCCTGCATAATCCTTCCTTGCAGATTTTTTTTACAAGGTTTTCCAGCCTAGTCTATTTTCACATTGATGGTGTACTTCGCAGGCTTCCATGGCGTTCAAATTATGTATTAGAACAGTGTGGACTTGTGTTAGACTCCTCTGTCAGATATCTGTAAAGAATGTTGAGTCTAACACATCTGAAGATTTTCTGTCCGGAGAAGCGATTATTGATTTTGTGAGTAAAGCATGTAGCCAATCCGCATTCTATCTGGGTGTTCTCCAGCAACATGGTTCACGAGAAATTGAGAAGCTTGTTGTGTTTATTCTAGAAAATTGGTCTGCAGCTGAAGACCTTATCACCAGGTTGCCAGACCCTACACCAGTAATACAACAGTGGGTTAAGGTATTTGTGTGCTTTTGCGCATCTGCTTTTAATATATTTGCATGCTTCTGATTGGGTTTTATCATCAGATACAACGTCATGAGAGTTTGGATCTGGCTGGCTCGTGGACACTTTTGTACTCCTTGCTATCATCCTCTCAGAAGATTTCGGAAAGAGTGACTAGATATATCATAGAGCAGGTTGAGATCCTAACAGTCTTTAAAGTGGTAGAATAGATTTTATAAATGTCTGAGCAAGAAATGACATGTTACCATGCATTCTAGTTTACTTGTCACCTGTTGTTGTTCGTTTACATATAGGCAGAATAGGTGCTAGTAGAAGTATCTTAAGCTATTGAGGTGAACTTATATTTATTATATAACGCATGTAGGGGCTTCTTGCTTATGAGGAAATGCTTCGTTTGCGCCCAAAACTATGTCACGCAAAGCAGTCAAAAACAGCTGATATACTTTTGAAAGATGTTTTTGTTGCAAAGGATCTACTTGTGGAGAGAGCAAAAATGTTAATATGGAAAGCAAGAATGACAAGAGCTTCTGGAACTGAACAATTAGATGAGTGTGTTCATTATTTATCAGAGGCAATATCTATCTTGGTATTTATTTACTACCTTGATGTTAAACAGCTTATGTATAGCTCGAAGCAATTTTTGTGAATGGTTTCTTTCTCATTGAGACAGGGCAACTTGCTTAATGAGCCAACTAACCACGGGACTTTGTGTTGCTACCAACTAGCTGTTGCATATTGCTTAAGAGCGTTATGCATCCAAGAAACTAAACCAGACTCAAAGGTGGCGATGCATTAACCTAGCTTCATTTAATTCTCGGATGTCTATATTTTCTGGTCTCGGATGTCTATATTTGTCTTGTCATGTTACATGTTTGCCTTACTTTTTATCTTACTTTTATGTGCAGCAAGTTTTTCAAGATGTTAACACCTCTCTGAATCTCTGGCTACGGATTCAGATGCCATGTGATAGTGACAGTATTCCCCTGGAAAACGTGATTCCTCTACTGTGTAATGTAATTGATTTACTCTCAATAAAGGTAATTTTATCCTATTGGATATTTTTTTCTCTCGGGATATATCACTATACTTGTTTTGCATCTCTTTAGCCTTTAATACTTTTATTTCCCTCCAATTTTAGGGTTGGATAGAGCTCCATCAACACATATATGAGCTGATGTTTAAAATATTTAATTGGAAAAATGTCAAATTGGAGGTCTGTTTGGCAAGGCTGTGGGATTGTAGACGGCTAAGTCATGCTCTGTGTCCTTGTCCAATAAATGATGCTGTCATCCTGGGCTTATCAGACTACTTTGGTAAAAAATCAGAGTCCACAGATTTCTGGATAAGTTGCTTGCAGTTTTCAAAAGCAAAATCAATTGGGTTCCAGCTGAGCCTGCAATGTTCACTGTACGAAACCCTCCGTGCATCAAAGAAACATAAACCAGACATCACAATAGATGAGATTAACAGCACTGCTTCCAAACTAGTCTCAAGTGTAAGAAAATAGATTTATCTATTATTTTCTTATAAAATATATATATTTTGGCCAAAATGTGATGTTTCTGTCCATTCAGGATCCATTTCCCAGTTACTCGTCTTTTGTAGCTGCATCTCTTTATTATGATCTCTGTGAAAGACAGTTGCCATGTGGTAACTTATACGAGGTAAGATATTGTTTATTCATAACAGTCTTACTAGTAAATTGCTACCAGTTGTGTTAGTTGTTTTTTCTATATCGTTTCTGAAAGTTTATCTTTTAATTTCAAGATTACTAATTATCTTTCTTGTTCACACAGGGTCTCTCGTACGCGAAGGAAGCACATAGGATTCGGCATCTTATTTTCAAAGATAGGTTTAGCTGTATAGCGGAAAAGCATTTTGAAAAGCATAACAGGGCAGGAAAAACATTGACAATACTGACTTACGTTTTTAATAAATTTGAACTATCAAGTTTAAGAGCTACCGATGTGTGGCCGTGTGGAACTTTTCTTTGGGATATCAACAGCTGCTACTTAAGCCCTTGGATTGTGCTCCAATGTTATCTGGAAAGCGTTCTCCAGGTCTTGTTTTTGTTTAAACCTCTTTCGCAGGTGTCTTGGACTGTCGCTATATCTGCATTGTTAATTTGTATTGATAAATGCAGATTGGCATTATTAATGAGCTTATCGGGGAAGGACTTAAGGCAGAGCACTTTCTATCTTGGGGAAAAGCCATTTCATGTATGCAGAGCCTACAGCCGTTTGTAGTTGCATTTTCTCTTGCTTTGGGTATGAAGCTTGAGTTTTCTTTTCCCTGCAATTCATCGATTTCCCTTATGTCATGAAAACCATTTGACAATTGATGTATTCTTTTCTGACGCTTTAATACCACTAGGGAATCTCTACAAGAGAATGAAATGTTTGGATTTGGCAGCAAAGGAGCTCCAGAATGCAAAAGAGCTGCTAATTGATAGTCAGAGAGATTTTTCTTGCCAAAACTGTAGGCTGATGTTAGCGGTTACATTGGATAAGCAACTTGGAGACTTGTCTCAGAGACAATATGATAGCACAACTCGAGTTTGCCAGATAGATAGATTATCACATGCGGAAAGCCTGTTTATTGCAGCCTTAAGAAAATTATGTTGCTCAACATGGAAAGGATGCATTAATCATCACGTAAAAGAAATCGCCGAGAAAAGAGAAATGGGGAATAGTTGCGCTGGATTTCTAGGACATCAGTCAAAAAAATCAGACCCCTGTAGAAAGGAGAAACCAACAGATAACAGAGAATCCAAAAAGAGGCGTCTAGGAGGTGCTATAAATTTACAGGCTTGCTCGACCAAGAAGCATAATTTGACATCTGAGCCTAGTTTAAGGTTGACTCGCTCAATGTGTCGATCACATAAAGAACGACCTCAAAACTGTTCTGCTGATATGCATATAGGTATCTCAAAGACATATAGTTTCAGTGATGACTCTGATTTGTTTGATATCTTTGATGAAAAGGAGTTGCTGCTGGACACTAAAAACACAATCTGTAGCATCTGCATTTGCATCAATAGAAAATGTCATCAGTGCTTCTCCAATGAAGTAACAACAAGGTCTGGATTGTTGAGTAGTTTAATAAGTTTGAAATGGCAGTTTCACCAAAGGAGGCTCGCCTGCACTGTTCTTGACAGCCTTGGTATGCTCTTATCCCTTGTAATATTCTATGTATGTAAGTACATGCACTCTGATGAACTGGGATTTATCATTATACTTTTAAAATATACTTATATGGCTTTATAAGTTAGTTTCAGGAACAAGAACTTGGTTCTTTCGCTCATTTTCCTTATGGTTTGTGTTTTTTTTGCTTCAAGACTACTTCCTACACTATACTTTTTCCGGTTGTTTCTTTATCACCAATAGTTTTTTTAATGTATGACTGATATCTTATTTTACCTTTTCCAATGAAGAATGCATGATCTGCACACATTAAAGTCGGGAATCTTAGAACAAAATCTGTGGCTGCTCTAAAAGCTATAAATATTTTGTTTCAGGAAAATGCTTGGCTAGATCTGGAAAGGTTCATCAAGCACATGACGCAATCTTGCATAGCATCGCTGTTTTATTTAACAGTAATGTATCCAGCCTCAGCTCACATTCTCTCAGCCCGTTGCTGGATTTTATTGGGAAGGAAATCAAAGGAGATGTATTTGGTGTTGATCGTGCAAGAATACTATACAACTTGTGCAAGTTGAGTCTTCAAACTTATCACTCCAGGGCGAGCAGGTTTGTCATATTGTTAATACTTTTGTGATTATCAAATTTGTGGTGTCCCTTATGCAAAATCTTACCTTGAAATAAAATCCATATCTTATGTTGATGAAAAATGTCAACTTGAAAATTCATTCAACATCTCCGATCGTTATTTTAATAGGTCTCTTTGCTGTGATCTATCTCATATTCCATCTCATAAGCTTGTTTCATGGTTAAAGCTCGCCTTTGTACTCAGCAGAGAGCTTCCGATACTTTATCGAAAGGTAAAATTTTGTTTCTTTTTTGTTCCGAACGCCAACCTTTCCATTTATGTTGTGATATTGATTTAGCGTAATATAAAGTGTCTGTTGGTTCACAACAGATTTCAAGATTGCTTGCTGCTTTATACTTGCTTTCTTCTTCATATTCTGATTTCTCATTCCCGTGTGACGGCGAGCTGTCTTTAAGTCATTGGGTTACATATTATCACCAAGCCTCTCTTGGTGCTCATATCAACTACCACTTCATGTCAAATTTTGTCAGAAGATACAAATCAGGATGCAACTCAGATAAAGAGGTTGGTAAATTGATCGACTTTCCTACCAACTGTCATATTGGTTATGTTTGTTGTACCTTAATATGTAGCCCTTAGAGCATCTTGAGATACCCCCTCATTAAAATCAAATAAAAAAATTAAAAAGCATGTGAGAGAAAGAAGGAAAGTTTCTCATTTGAGATACTTGAGTCTCTTGTTTAGAGACTCTAGTGCCACTTGTCATGTTATAAATGGATCAAAACAATTTTCAAGTTTAAAATTAATTCAATAACTAAATAATATTATAAATAATAATATTTTATGGTTTAGAACCTTTGTTGAGAGACTCTATTGATGGAAGTGCTCTTACTTTTTAATTTAATCTGCAGGCTTCTACATTGAGTTACATGGCTTCTGCGGAATTCGACTTTCTCAGGTCTTAAATTGGATTTTTATAAGCTACAAGAAAAGATGGAATAAAGTTTACTTTTTGCTCAGTCCATTGACGTACCTGACAGTGCAGGCTTGCTCCTGAAAGCACTGAAGATCTTGTAAAGTTTGCAAAGAAATTTTTCAATAGTCTGTCAGAATCAACAGTCATCTGCATTAGCGTGCTTGGAGGCACACTGAGTAAATTGTTGCAGGAGATAATGAAAAGCCCCCCTATTTGTGCGTGGCTGCTCTTGTCACGGTTAAGCTCAAAGACTCAGCCTGTAGCCGTTCTTCTGCCAGTGGATTCAGTACTTGAAGGTAATGTCTACTCCAGATTGGTTGTCCAAGGGAGTTTCCTTTCTGTCATTGTTACTGGATAAAAGAATCTTAGTCAGGTTATGTTTCAACAGACGGCACAGATGATGATTCAAATCCTAGCAATACTGAAGGAGTTGGGATCAAAGAGATGGGTAACCAATGGAATTGTCCATGGGGTTCCACAGTGGTGGATGTTGTCGCCCCTGCATTTAAATTAATATTGGAGGAGGATTTCATTACTGATTCTGAGTTTCCCGGAAAAGATGTAAACTTACGGTGGAAGAAGAAAGAGCAACTCAATCTTCGTCTTACTAAATTGCTAAGGTACACATTGCATGTGGAAATCTAAGAGGTGGTGCATATGGTGAACACCCTCTGTCCTGCTTCTAGTTGCACTAGGACTAGTATATTTTTGTTTGTATGTTAAAAGCATTATGTTACTTTGTGTTATTATAGAAACCTTGAAGATTCCTGGTTGGGTCCCTGGAGGCATCTGCTTTTGGGAGAAACTTCAAATAGTAAATTGCATGAGTCCACGCAAAAGAAGCTGGTTAAGGAACTAAGGTCCAAATGTAAGATGGAAGTAAATGAGACATTTCTAAAGGTTTTTCTTGAAAATGGGACACATGAGTTTGAAGGAGAAGCATGGATAGCTCAGCTTTGTCTAAAGAATGGTTGTTACATAGGGCGAAGTGACCATATTGATGAAGAAGATGAATGTGTAATCCCTACCAGTACATCAAATGATCCTCAAAGTAGGTATGGGTTAGCCTTACAACTGATACGGGAATCAGAGATCATGCTTACACAGCAGGAGAATAACGAGAAGAGAGAACCGATGATTCTTGTGTTGGATCATGAGATTCAGGTTGGTGATAAATCTCATATTTTTCACTTTTCTGAACGGCAATTTAAAGATTTGGCTGAAAGAATAGAGTTTACTTGCTTTACATAGAACATAATATTAAACCCCTAACTTGGACCTAGTATAAGAATTAAAGAAGAATTATAGAAACTCATTGGTTTCTTCGGAAACTCATCTACTTGTGTTCAATAATTTTGAAATGATGAATCATCTTGATTGATCTGTAACATATCGGCATATGTTCTATTATCTGTAACACTTATGTTCAAAGAAATTGTTTATTATGAGTAGATGCTTCCGTGGGAGAATATTCCAATATTGAGAAGACAAGAAGTCTACCGCATGCCTTCTGTGGGTAGTATATCAGCAGTGCTTAAGAAATGCTGTTACCGAGAAGATGCTGCTGGATGTTTGAATTCTCCCTTCCCTCTGATTGATCCTCGAGATGCTTATTATCTGTTAAATCCAAGCGGTGATCTCAGATCATTGCAACCCGAGTTTGAGAGCTGGTTCAAGGAAAAGAAAATGAGGGTAACATATAAAAGAATTGATGTAATTCTTCTGCCTTGGTTGGAGGTCGAACTGAAATGTTGTTACTGAGTATTTTATTTATACAGGGCAGAGCTGGATTAGTGCCAGCTGCTAAGGAGCTAACTGATGCGTTGGAAAAGCATGATCTTTTCCTATATTTTGGGCATGGAACTGGTATGGTGGTCCTTTCTTTACATTCCAATAACAAATTGTTTTTATAGTCAGAAATTGCTGATTTGCAGTCTGATGATGCAGGAGAAAAATATATTCCCATGTGGCAAGTAAAGAATATGGACAATTGTGCAGCAACTTTTCTTATGGGATGCAGCAGTGGTTCGACATATAGAAGAGGCAGATATGTACCAAAAAGTATTCCTATGTCTTTCATTGTAGCAAACCTATGGGGTGTAACAGAGGATATTAACCGGTTTGGGAAGGCAATGCTGGAAGGTTTCTTGAGAGAGAGGGGTGATGATGTTAATTCAGAGAGAGTTGGGTCGCTTGTGGCTGATGCACGCAATGCTTGCACTTTACAGTTCTTGACAGGGGCTGCGCCAGTCTGTTACGGTGTCCCGACTGCTATCACAAAGAGGAAAAAAACATATTTTTTTCGACCCAAAATTTGTTGGAAGATCCAAGCTGATCCGAGCCGAAGACACTTGCCGACCCGGTTAGAAAGGACGCGGATCTGATTTTCGGATAAAATATCGACCCAAGTCTTCAATTTTGCACCGCTTTCCTATCAACTGGATCAAAAATATGTATGTTAAATTGTTTAAAGGCCCAGATAAATGCATCCAATATATTTAAGCCCAATTAAAATACTGAGATGCAAATAGACGCAGCTTCACGAAGAATCAATCATGGATAAGATAGCTGAGAAGGGAGATAAATTCAGTTGAGGATTGACTTATTTTGGTGCGAGAAGAAATCTGCGTCTTCTTCGACTCCTAAAACGAAGATTTGCTGCCTTTTTGGTATAGAAAAGCATGTTCATAAGGTTTTTGATGGCGAAAACGTATGGATCTCTCTCCTTTTTCCTCCAGATTTTTTGATTTTGTTTTTATCATTTTTTGTTTTGTTTCTCCTTTGCTCTGATCGTAGGATTTGATTTGTTGCTTGAATGGAGTATAAATTCAGAAAATCAGGATTTGAGAAGTGTTTAATCGAACGATTTGATTTGTTGTTTGCTGCATCATTTCATTTCAGTTGAATATATTAGCTGAAAGTTCATGGCAAGATCGAGTTTGCTGCCAATGGAATAGGTTTGTGTGCAATCAATCTCTCTTCGTGATTTAAGGTTTTATTCTTTGGCTTCTCTATTTGCTTAATCGGTCATAGTTTTGTTTTGGGCTTCAAAGTTGAACCAGAGAGCTTGCAAAAAAACTAAGCTTGATCATGATGCTTAGTTTTTTTTTTGTTCAACAGGAAGATGTTGTCTATCACACAACTGATTTGTTATCCTTTATCAGATTCGTCTTCTGTAGTTAATGTTGAGTGACTTTTTTATATTTCTGTTCTTTATTCTTTGCAGAGAAACCAAATAAAGTGAAGAAGGTTTTTTATTGGTTGAGTTTTTTCCATTTATTTGACTGAGAAAATGGACAAAGAGTATAATTTGCTTAATAAATGAGTTTAGTTATTAGCTGAAAATAACAAATTTGCTTAGCAACATAGTATATAAATTCTTTCGTAAGACAAGATAAGGCTTAAGAGAAACTCAAGCGACATATGTTACTAGGCAGCTGGGCAAAGATTTCTTAATGACTATGAAATGATTTGTTATTCCGGTGGAAGGCAATTAAGAAGGTAGGAATTTTAACTTCTCCATTTTAAAAAAAACTTCATTGATGTAAATTCTTATAGATTTATGATGTCTTCAAATTTGGTTGATGTTGCAGCATTGGTTGATCCTTCTTTTTCCGGTTGCGAGTAGCTGTGAGTTCATCTAAGTTGACTATGATATTATAGGGTAAACTTGAAGGCGATGTAAGCCAAGCAGTGGCATATTACAAATGTAAATTCTTTATTATTAGAATGAAAAATGTAGAGACAAATAATTCAATACATGTGTGGTCATGATCGCGCTCTCTATCCACATTGTGCAGAGGCTTGCAACAATTTGGAAGTAGTTTACAAAGACAGTGGCAACCTTGATAAAGCTGAGAAGTGTTATCAGGTATTACTTTTGCGGATATCTGCAGCGGTTCATGAGAATTTCATTGTATTTTGTGGCTTATAATATCTCCCAACCAATGTAGATGGCTTTATCATGGTGTACCAAATTTCGCACAGTCGCTTTATAACCTTGGTGTCGTCTACACAACCCAGGTTTGGTACAGATCAAGAGCAGCTCAGTTTTTCCTTAACGGAATCTCCGGAGTCAATATAATAGGTGTTCTTATGATATTACAGGGAAAAATGGATGATGCTGCCATCATGATCGAGAAGGCAATCCTTGCAAATCCCATGTATGCAGAAGCTGTATAACAACTTGGATTTGTGTTCTTCTTACTTTCATGTGATTAACAGTGAAACTTTTGTGAACACATAGACTAATTATACCAGATTTGTAATTTCTGTGTCGAGGAAAAATATATAGCTTTGTATTTGGTTACCGAAATGGGCTTACCACTAGAAATGCTGCAAGTTCAGAGGAAATTCAGCTGAGGATTGATCCGAGGCAATCTGACCTTGATGATGAGATCACAGGTCTCCATGGCCAAGTCAAGCAGTTAAAGAAAGAATGTAAGAACCCCGCAAAATCTCAGTTCTTTGAGTTTCAACTGTATTGTGATGAATTAATTGTATGCTTGTGGTTCTAAAGGTTTATTATGGCTCTCTCTTTGAGCATTAAGTTGATCATATAGATTGGGAAATTTGTCTTCTTTTTTCTCTTAGTTTATTGTTATGGTTAGTTGATGAGAGATGAGGCGAAGAGGTTTGTGTCAAGTAATGGCAAAACGACTCTGTTTCTGTTTCCATTACAGCTTTTTGGTTCTGAAATTGTCTGGAACTTTGGTAAATTAGTTATGTAGGTGTCTTTGGTCGAGGGTACTACGATTATGTATATGTTTACTCATCAGTGAGTTTATGATTATTTAGTAGGCTTCCCATTTAAAATCAACTTATCCCTCATGATTTTGGTTTATTCCATTGATTCTTTTTTTGATGCAGATTGCTCAGGAAATTGGGTTAGAAGCAAAGTTTCAGAGGGACTTTTTATATATGAACTGGTATGTTGTTGATTTCGACTAAGTTAATTATTTATCCATCTTAGTAATGTAAGCTCTTTAAAATCAGCAACATGCATTTACTTTTCAGCAAAGAGAGGATATTTCGAGATGGTTGTATATGAAGATAGAAGCGAGAGGAGTAGAGGCATTAGTACTATGATGTTGGATCAAAATAGAGATATTGCATTAGCGTTGCGATCCTTTGACACAAATGTAAATTTTTAGAACTCAAAAATAAATATTATTATATTTATTTCCATACCTAAAAAGTAAAAACTGATGACCATTTAACTTGAAAATTGAAAATTTTTCTTAATAATATAGTATATAATTTCAATACATAAAATCGTAACACACATAAATTCATTTCATAATCTCATGTATATCCCTTAAAATATAATTATTATGTTTGGAAACAACATATACATAATATTAATATTCTACCTATACAATTAAATTTTTAAAAAGATAAAAATATTGTTTACTCCGTGGATCCTACAGCGTTTTAACCCAAAATGTTTATCACGGAAAAAAATGCCAATGACGAACAACACCTAAATGATCTCTATATTGAATTATCCATGAGCACCAGCAAGGATTATCAAGAATTACAATGTTTTTTTAACTATTTTATCATGTCCACGCGCATACATCTTAATTTATATTTAAGATTTCAAAATGATGAAAAGTGTTTTCAATTTAAGAAGATAAAACCTACCTAAATCACCTACCTAACTTAAATCAATGACTCTACTAACAATTAGACTATTCTCTAACATCCAAACAAAATTTATAATTTATTTAACACAAAAAACACACAAAGTTATAATTCAAATATATTGCATCCGGACGCAGCACGGATTATAAATCTAGTTTCTTAGTATATAATCTGATATTTTAGTTTGTGAAAATTCTTTGCATATTTTCCTGGATATCGGATGTAGTTCAACAAGGTCTTGTTAACTTTTACTTTATATATAAAACTAAATTATGACCTGTCCGATGGACTGATTTTAAATTTTAAGCATTTTATTCAATTAAATATTGGTTATTAATGTTATATCTTAAATTGTTTTAGGGTTAGAAATAGAAATTATGTTTTGTTAGAGAAAATAGTTATTTACAAATTTTAATTTTC
>CM051390.1:3332484-3357484 GCA_028015245.1 Cardamine occulta
TACATGAATAAATTAATTAACTTTATATATTAAAATTTTATTATAAACATATTAAAAATCTATATAATGTCCAAAAAATTTTGGTTTCTACTTGTTGTTTCTTTTTTCGACAATCGTGTTAGATAGCGTCAACAAAATATCTGAAACCTGAAAAACCAAACCGAATCTAACTCAAAAAGGGGTACTAACCCGAAAAAATCCAAATGAGTCATAAACTCTTATATCCGAAAGAGCAAACCTGAACTGAACCGAACCGAGAACTGAATGGATACCCGAAATACTCGAAATACAATTATATACCAAAAATATTAATAATATTTAGATTTGATATAACTCAATTACCCTACCATTATAAACCAGAAAATATCAATTATTTTTATATCAAATATTTTTATATCAAATAACTAAAATACCCAAAATTAACCAAAATATCTGAAAGTTCATGGTTATTAACTCTTTGTTAAATAAGCTTTTCTTCCTATACACTTAATTTTATTATACAACTTAACTCAATCTTCAATCATATTAAAATCTTACTCTAACCCCATATATACTCCATATAAATTAATAGAAGTCAAAATTTTTATATCAAAATAATATGCATTATATCAAACAAATATCCATAAATAATTAATATTATAAAATAAATAAAAACACTATTAGTAATTTAGTAAAAAAACATGAAACTTGGAAAACTAATATTGCAAATAAACTAAATTTAGGTTAAAGCACATAAATTGTTATTGGATTCTAAAAAAATTTGGAATCTAAATATCTAAATTTGAAAAAGCTTTAATATATAGAAATAATAAGATTGAATATATATTAGAAAAATAGAAAGTTTAATCATGTTATTTATTATTTATTTATTGTTCTCTTTTTGTTGGGTTTTTTTTTGATTAACAAAATAATTGAGAAAAATAGTTAATTAAATATACATAATGTTTTTAAAATATATATTATCTAAAATTTTAACATAATTAATTATAGATTTAAATAAATGAATTTAAAATTTTATTTGAGGTTAATTTTAAAACATCTAAACTTGTTTTAAAACATGTTCAAAATTATATATGTTAAAATGGAAACTAAATTTCTGTGGCAAGGTTCTTGCAGAGACAAATCTTGGATACTCTCACTGAGAATAAAACAACAATAAACAGTTAGTTTACATTGCTGCTGCTATTTCTGTCCCAGCCACAGAAATTCAGGCAGAAGACATTATCAGAGAAGTCCAAGCCACAAAAATTCAGAAAGAAGGCAGTATCAGAGATGTCTCAGCCGCAGAAATTCAGGAAGAAGATGGTATCAGAGATGTCCCAGCCACAGAAATTCAGGAAGAACACGTTACCAGAGAAGTCCCAACCACATAAATTCAGGAAGAACACGTTACCAGAGAAGTCCCAGCTACAGAAATTCAGGAAGCTATACGTGGTAAACGCAAGTGCTTAATTGACAAGTACCAAGTTTCAAATAATCTTGTAGAAGGACTGAAAAGGCAAAGACGTTCCTGTGGAGAGGCTAGAAGAGCTGCAGCAATTGGAAATGTAGATTTTACTTTCAATCCACTGAGACTTCATCAGTCCCTATACGTGAACAATGAAGTTGGAGGACAACAAGAAGACAGAATTGATGAAGAGGGAGAAAGCAGCAGAATTGTTACTGGAGAGGAGGAACTGGGGGGAAGCAGCAGAATGGAATAACTGGGAGAACAAATTAGAGGAGGAGGAGATGTGGAAGAACTTGAGTCTGATGTTTTGTCAGAGAGAACAAGGTAATTCCAAAAATCTTTTAGTTTTAAGAGCTAGTGTTTCTCTACTAACTTTGCAGATCCTTTGCCCAGTTTCTCAGAGAGCAGCATGCGAGCCATCCTCATGAAATAAGTTTGGCCAACATCTTGAGAGGACACACAAAGAGTGTAGCTGCTCAGATGTTTTACGACATACTGGTGAGTATTTCTTAGAAACATATTTGTTTTATTTATCTCTCTACATTGTCTCTAATGTACTATTTTGTGGATTACAGGTATTGATGTCTCAAGGGCTTATAGATGTGCATCAGGACCGACCCTACGGTGACATCACTCTGAAGTTGATGCCTGTTTTTTTTACAAAGAAGTTCGACTAAACATGTCACTAGAATTTGCTTCTTCTTTGTATATGTAAATCTGACAATGATCTTGATATGTGAACCTTAACCAAGCCACGTAGCTAAATATATTGTTTGATAGAGTTTATCGTAAACAATAATTTGAAGTTTCAGATTTTAGTATTGACATCTGCATATGAATATCAAACATGATTATATCATGTGTATATGACGCCGTGTATTCTTTTAAAGCAACAGTAAACTATACATAACAAAAATGCTTCAAATAAATAGTAACAATTAGGGGTGTCAATTAGGATTGAAAATCCGCACCGCTATGGGACCGGTAAGGATTCATGTTTTTATTATCCATAAAAAACGGGCATTGCGGATTAATCCACCAGATCTATAGTTTTTGTTGGACAAACCTGCATGAGTTGTGGGTTAAACTTTCTTTTTATTAAATTTTTTTAATATATCGTTATGTCCTTATGGATTA
The DNA here is from genome assembly GCA_028015245.1 of Cardamine occulta. Lineage (NCBI taxonomy): Eukaryota > Viridiplantae > Streptophyta > Magnoliopsida > Brassicales > Brassicaceae > Cardamine > Cardamine occulta. The sequence goes on from CM051390.1 coordinate 3,335,072, forward strand.
TGGCCCATTAATACTTTAAATTATTTTATTTCAAATTTCTTTAAAAATTTTGAAAAAAGGAGAATTTCAAAAATACCACTACAAGGGTGTCCATTCTCATAAATACCATTGGAAAGAGTCAATTTTCATTTATACCACTGTAGGTATATATTTGATGAATTGCTTTTAATGAAAATTATGATTAATTATTGGGTTATTCTCAAAAATAACACAAAATTAAGTTTTTATTAAAGACCAATTCTCTTATATAGCATTTTTATTAAAGAGCAATTCTCTTATTAACCCTAAAAACTATACTCTAAATCTTAGAATACTTAACCCAAACAAAAATAAATAAATTATTGCTTTTGACATATCTCATAGTGGTATTTTTGAAAATAGCCAAAAATGAGTGGTATTTATAGAAAATGGTATGTCCATAGTTGGTATTAGTGACAATTTCCCTTTGAAAAAGATATCTTGTTTTTTTTTCTTAATAAGATGGAGACATTGATAAAGCTCACATCAATTTTATATTTAAATCTGTAAAAATTATAACTTGTTGATTTAGTTATGTATTTTTTTATTTTTGATACTATTTTATTTTTAGTTTATGATGGATACGAGATGCATTTATTTTTTTATCGATGAAATTATATTATAAAACATTAATTTTTGTTTGTATTAACTTAATTTTGAATTTCATAGATGGACCCGCAAAACCTACGGTTATATAACAGAACGGGTTAGGGTTAGTAGTATAGAACCCACAAGTTATGACGTGTCGACCCGCCAAAAACCACAAATTAGATCAACCGGCAATGGGGCGTAGGCCTGAGCAAAAAGTCCGAAAACTGATCCAGAACCAAACCAAAAAATCCAGATCCGAAATTGAACTGAGTAGTCACAAAACCCAAACGGATTCTAAATGTTTGTATCCAAATTATCCGAACCGAACGGAAAACCGAAAGTACATCCAAAAACCCAAAATATAATTATATATCCAAAATAGTAGTTATATATTTTGTTATAATTTATACTCAAAAATATCAAATAACAAAAATATCCTAAATAAACTGAATATCCGAAAATATTTAGTTATATTTGTCAAAATTATACATTTTTAATTAAAATTGAACAATGATTTTAGTTTTTTATTATCCGAAACCCAATTCGAACCAGCACCTATATGAATCGAAACCGAACGAATAGTAAACTCTCTTATCGGAATTATCCGAATCTAAACTGAATCCGATCTAAAACCCGAATGTCTAGACATAATGGAGCAGATTAAACGGGATGGATTAACCCGCATTGACACCCACTAACAATACACTTGTAATTTGGAATTTTGATAGTATTATAGTAGTCTCGGTTCAAACTATGGAAGCTTTTTATGTTAAGAATATATAATTATATAATTCCATCCAACTCACAAGTTTAATTTGTTCTTTACATTTTTTACTATGATTTCTATTGAATTGTTTTCAAACAACATTACCATGCAAAATCACCTAACATTGAATAACACTAGAATTTAAAGGATTTTGAAAGAATGATCACAAATGCTTCATCCAATAACACATGAATTTATTAAATTTCCAATTAAATAAACACTGGAAATTTGAATTCAATCAAAATTCTCTGGTTCAATAAAGCCAAAAGAAAAAGAGAAACAACCGGACATAGACATAGGAGTTAGCTCCCTAATTTCAAAGGCTTAGATTTCTATGGGGTAAAACTGTGAAAGAAGAACTAATACAAGGAGTTATAAGTAAAACAAGTAGCAACGATAGACCCAACACAGATGATGAAAGAAGGAAGCAGAGTCACATTCAAAAGAACACTCTGTCCCAAGAAACCAGCCAAAGTGATCGTCGCATCAGCTATCACACGTGCGATCGTGCCAGCCTCCGTCGACAATAACCCTCCGTTGTAGGTCCCACGAGACAGCCTCGATGACATCACTCTCGATAGTAACGATAAGTTCACACCTGCCAAAAAACATGTTTTCAAATCTTTTTATTTTCAAGAACGCAAGAGATTCTTGAAAACGTTTTCGCGTTAAAACAAAGCTAAAGTTAAGTTTTAGGAGTACATGTATCAATCTTTTACCTTCAAGAACGCAAGAGATTCATAAAAGCTTTGATCTTGAAAACGAGTTTAGGTTAAAACGTAAATAAAGTTCAGTTTTAAGGAGTACATGCATCAATCTTTTACCTTCAAGAACTTCAGCAGAAACAAACATGATAAATCCTGAGATTACATATTGTGGCACAGTGTAAGGGATTACTACATGGAAGCTGAGAAGTATCCCAATACAAACCATAATCTCCGAGGCCAAAAGAATTTGCCTGTAACAAACAAAATTCATATTTTTAGGTAATCAAAAAGAAAATGGAAGAAAATAACATACGTATAGAGTATATATCTTTACCGATCTTCGAACATGTTGCTGATATAGCTTCCAACAACGAGGTTAACCGGTAGAACGGTTAAACCAAGACAGAACAAGAATATGGAAACAGAACTCATGGACCAACCAAAGTAGTAAGTTGTAACAACACTTGATTCTGATAGTAGAATCTCCATTGCATACTTAAGCATGAAGTATATCAACAATTGAACCTAAAAAGGACAAAAAATAATTCGTTATCTTGATCATTCATGATTTAAGTAAATTGACATTTTTGAGTTTATTTGTTCCTTACCTTTACTGAGGGAGTGAGTAGTTTGTAAGCAGCTAGAAAGGAATTAGCGGGTTTACGAGAATCGTCAGCAGATTCTTCGCTTCCATCACCATCATCTTCTTCATCATGTTCTGTTTCTTCTTGTGCAAGTAAAAGCGGGTCCTTAAGACCTTTCTCCATATTTCCATCTTGATCACCTTCACCAAAAAAAAAAAAACTTGCTCAAATTAGATTTAGAATCTCGAATAAAACCAGACCTATACCAAATATTGAATTCCATACCGGAGTTAGACTCTTGCGAAGTATGAGTCTCTTCAGGCTCACGTTTGGGTTCACGAAACGAAATAGCTAACCAGACTAAGTACATTAGCCAAGCAATAGCCATAACCCAACCAGGTAATGTATCTTGGTTAAAGGTAACATTGGAGATCTTGAAATCGGTTTGCAACAAACCGGCAAGAGCAGGACCACACGCCATTCCTAGAGCACTTGCACTAACAAAACCAGCTGAAGCTTGCATTCGTATTTTCAACGGTACACAATCGCTTATATATCTCCGGTTCGCTGCTCTAGCCGAACCAAATCTACAAAACCGGATAAAATATGATAAATCATCAAACCAAATGTATCATGAAAACAAAACGTATAACACAAGTCTAAAATAAAGAACTTTACGTACCCACAGAAAAGCCGGCCAATCAAGAGAAGTGCTAATGAATTGAAGTCATAAGCTAAAGCATATAACAAGTTCCCAAAGAAAAGAACGATACTACTGAATATAAGCGGTTTGAAGTAAGATTTATTGGACCAAGCACTGAAGTAAACCGAAGAGAAGAGCTGAGCAACGGCCATAGCACCAATCACAACACCACAAACAGTTGCTGCTACTCCAAGGCTCATAGAGTAATCATCTGCTGTAGGAACAATGATATATGTATTGACCATATAGAGAAACGTGTTGACCAAGTTTAACAAGAGAGACATGAAGTGATATCTCCCTTCTTCTTGATCAGCTTGCTCGTCTTGAGGAATCATCAGTAAATCTTCGTCTTGCATGATTAGAGCATGTTGAGCCATGAAGTTAAGGAAGTTTGTTGAACGTGTTAGCCTATCCACTGCATTTTTTATAGAATCCACCACAGGATCCTACAAAAAGAAAACACCAAAAAAGATCGATGAAACTAAAGTTCAATGATGTATATATTAATATATATATGTCACACTCAAGATAAACCTGAAGAGGAATAACAGGCTGATCGTAAATCGATAAGTAGCTTCCTTCATTGTTCTGAAGCTCATGAAGGTTTCGCGATATGGCTCCAACAACAGCTCCAAGTCCCTATAAAATTCGATATAATCTATACATTAACCTTCAATTATAGTTGCAAATATAATAAAGTTGGGTTAGATTCTAAGACCTTACCACATGTCTAAAGACTTGCTGAAGTTGAGAGTAAGGATGATCAGCGCGAGTCTTGACATAATAGTTTGTGAATCTATAACCAAATCTTTTATCGAATTTCTTCAGTATCTTACGGATACCAATAGCATTAGTATCAATGAAAAGCAAAAGCTTGAGAAGGTCTTGTCCCACGGATCTATAAGCTTCTCTTAACTCAGATATCTGAGATATGTCAGGCTCATCTTGAAGTGCATCATGCCATTCCCTTAGCTTTTGTAACCTACTTGAAAGCAAACCTTGTTGCTCCAACATGAAAAGAGCGATTTTCTCGATCTGCAAGCGGGAAATCGGTATTTATAAAGTCCCATTGTTTTTTATAACAAGTGCAAAATTTTGTGAAGGAAAATGAAAAAAAAAGAACCTGATGATCTAACATCCTTGAGAAATCTTTAAGAACATGGCGACGATCAAGACTTCCTACTTCGATTTGTCGACCATATTGCTTCACTTTCTTCTTCATCAATTTGTAATTGATGTAATATCTACAGAGTAATTTAAATACAAGATTCACATTAGCATAAACTTCAAAATCAAACAAATCTTGAATAGTATAGAAAACATACTCTTGCCATTCTTGAATGCTACGTTCCTTGAGCTTTTTCCCAAAGGCGACCATTTTCTACGACAAAAACAAGAATCAGAGATAGAGACAGCAACAAAAATTTAGCCAGAGAAAGATTAATTACATAATTGCATTAAAAACCTTTATCAAAAATAAAAGGATTAATTACATTAGACTATATTTGGTGTACAAGTATATATATATACTAAAAGCTTCTTTCGTTCATTAATTGTGTATAAGACATTTTTAGTCAAAAATTGTTAACTTAATTGTTGATTGGGTTAACTGTGTTGCTTTTTCTTTTTCTTTTTCCACTAAAGAGTCAAAATTATAATCACAGAAAATTAAGCAGAATTAATAGGGGAATATAGTTTACTATATATTGAGAAGGTTATATATAACTGTGTTGTGACTTGTGATAAATCATAAATGTAATTACCTCTTTTTGTTGAATTTTAGATTCTGAGAAAACAAAGAGAAATTAATTAGAATTTTTGATTGAATATACAGCTACAGAAAAACAAAATTGAACTTTTAAGAAACGGCTATGATAATGAGTTTCTAACATCATAAAATACACGTGATAAGTACACTTTTTAAAACGATTAACAAGATTTTTTCACAGCTTGGTTTTTCTTCCTTTTTCCTAGCATTTTCCAGTGTTTTCTCAGAATTCAAACAGATTCCAGGAAATAATAAGCAAAAAAGTAACAAGAAGAAGAAGAAGAAGAAGAAAACAAATGAAAGAATTCAATATTAAAAAAAATAAAAAAAATAAAAAACGCCTAATTTTCCCTCGTTTTCTCCGGAAAGGCAAAACTAAAATGCAAAAAAAAAAAACAAAGAGCATTTTTGTTTACCAGCTTTAACTCCAGGAACTACGATAATATAACATCTCGTTAAAGAATTCAGAAAATTATAATCATCATAAGAGGATTACTGAAAAACTCAATTTTTTTTTCCAAGCAGAGAAAACAAAAAAATAGAGATAGTAAAATACCTCAAAAGTTGTATTCGATTCGAAAAGAGCAGATAGAAAGAGAACCCCAGATTTTATCTATTCTTTTAAATTTTGAATAAAGCCGAAATTTCAGGTTTTTCTCTTAACCATATTTTCGCCAAGAACCCAAAAAAAAAAAGAAAAAAAGAATTGAAATGAAATAGAGGAAAAAATAAATACTGGCTCTGACTCTGAGCTCTTAGGATCTCTATTTTATAACTGATGAGATGAGATAGATTCGGATAGAGATTCATGTTTCTAATTTTCTTTCCTTTTTGAGATAGGAGAAAATGAGTTTTTTTTTTGTTGAATATTTTTTTTTGTATTAGTTCAAATTTTATCATTTAGTTTTGGAAAACAAATTAATATGATAAAATCCTTAAATCTCTATATAATTATTTGAGCAATGCTAAAAGCAAAATAACCTTGCATTTACGTATGATATTACAGAAAATGCTATTGGACAATCTTTTAAAAAAATTCAAATCTTACTAATAATCATAAAAAATTTCAAATGCCATTGAAAGTATTTAGTAAATCTATTGCCTAATAAATAGCACAAAAAATCGGTATATAGATATTTCAAATTTTAATTCTTAATATTTAAATTTAAATCTGTTTATTTTATTTAGTATCTCCTAAATAAATATGAATTTTTTAATTAAAGTATTTAAACAATATTGTATTTAATTTTTTAAAATAAATTCATTAAGGATACAATAATAATATAATTAAAAAAAATTGTAAATAATATTTTAAACAACTTATTACTTTCTACAAAAAATTAAACTCATTTTCTCTCTCTTATTAATTATGGACGAAAATTAAAATTAATTTACTTACCATCCAACTTTAATCATCCGGATCTTCAAATATTCTAATTTTTACAGTGGGTCGGACGGATGAAGATAGGTCATAGCAGTTAAAGACGGGACTCGGATCGAATTTCTAATCATTGATAATAATTGATATATTTGAGTAAATCAAACATTTATAGATTTTTTGAGTAATGTGAAAATATATACATTACACTACTTAATTATTACAACGAAATTGTATTATAATCTAACTTATTAAATAAAGTTTTCTACAAATACAACACCGCACGTACTTATATATTCGTAATTTTAATTAACACAACACAAGTCATATTTAATAATAATAAATAACATAAAAAGATAAAATAAATTTAATTTAAAACACTAATAATAATCTATAACATAAACTAACAAAGTATGAAGTAGATATTTTCCCTCGCTGCAAAGCGCGGATTACTATCTAGTATTGTTGTATATATGTTAATGTCATCCACATATATATGTTTTGTAGCAAGTCATGTTTTCCAACAAACCTTCCCTTCCCACCCAATATGTATTTAGGTAATCTACCTAAATTATCCAACATTCCATTTGAAAAATAAAATGAGTGAATAGGAGAAATATTTAATTGGATTTAGCTTTTATTTTAGGTTGTGTTCCTTATATTCATTTTGTGGTAATAGCATAACTAACAAAGACGTTTTCTTTTTAAAAGTAAAAGTGATTTGCCTACATTATAACGAAAATACCATACATATATAATTGGTGAATAAAGAGATATATCGCAAAAACATAACATGAGACTTTTTTCAGCTTATGTATCAGTATGTAAAATAGTAGAGTAATTTGTAGAGTATCATGATTGTTTTTTTACTATTATGCCACAATGAACAAATGTCATTTTGGTTTCTCAGAATCAACAAGAATGTTATTTACGTTTGTCCATAGCTTTTCATTGTTTCTGTTGTAGTTTTGTCGTAATTTCTCTAGTTTTTGCTCTTCATGCCATCTAAGTTTCCATGTAACCGTTGTCTCAAGTCAAAATAGTATATATAAAATAAAAATTGTTACGGTACTAAATTAAAAAAATATATTTTCTATTATTATATTTTCTCAAAATGTTGATATTCTGTTTAATTTCTTAACTATGTTTACCCTACAATATATATATATATATAATCGCACAGATGTAGCCATCTAACAAAATAAAATCATCATTTTAACATGATTTTAAAATACAACTTTAATATATATAAATATAAATATTTTTGGAGAGGTGGCATTTGCTTAAAAAAATCGTGATTACTATACTGATCTAAAACATATGATAGACGGGTGCCACATAATCTAAATGCCTAAAGTAGAGAACCGTCCAAATTGTGAGCATATGCATGCAACCACTAAATCAATGTCGAAAGAACAGTTTCTAATTATTAAAGAAAAGGAAAAAAAACGTGGCAGAGTAGCATGCTCATGACTTTGAGCAACTTTTGTTTCGTTACCTTTTAAAAATTGCATTAGTGATGAAAGTTTGGATCACCGATTAAAATATTTTATTTCAGTGAAAGAAGCATTCTAAAAAGACTAGTTTAAAAAATTCTTTAGACAAATTTAGCATGCTAAGCGTTATTTTTTCACCTCTTTTTCTCATATGCATGCAATTGATTTTGTTACCACCGATACATCATGTGATGAAACAATATCAAAAGTGTATATAAGATAAGCCAAGTCCTTTGGTTTTAAGTTTGGGTGGATGATAGAAAAATAGCTTCATTACAAGACTTTTAGTCCAAACTTTAAAAGTATCTAAAAGGAACAAAAAATAGTCCACTACAAGTTAGTTTTTTGGGTTTTCTGCAAAAAAAATCATCAATCTTTATTTTTTTGTAAGATAAACCCTCACGTTAAAAGTGTACGGGTCAATCCCTTCACCTTCAAAGTCACCCGCTAAACAGCTCTTGGCCATATCGTCGACGTGACACCGTCAATTGGTGTTAAAAAACTAACAGAACCAGTAAAACGACGTAGTATTAGAGAAAAAAAAACAACATGATTTTTTCAAAAATGTGTGTCGTTTTTGTTAATCAAAAACGTTGTTGTTTTACTCGGGGCCAAATCTGATTTGGGGCTAAAATTAGGGTTCTTCACTATCTTCTCTCTCAATTGCGATTTGGGGATTTCTGGGTAGAAGTTTTGCATCGCCGAATTAGGTAATTAATTTGGTGTCTCATCTCATTTTGTGGGTCGATTTAGTCAATCTTCTCTCTGTCTCGTCTCTGTCTCATCTCTATCGTGTTAACTTGAGCCTTGTTTATCTTGATGACAGTAATGGCTTCTTTCGCGAGTTCTGGTGAGTAATAGAATTTTTATGAATTTGATTGATTATTCGGTTTTGAGAATTGTGTGGTAATGTGATTAAAAATTGCATTTGGGTAAAAGAGTAAGCGAGAGCTTAAGGAGTTCGAAAACTGGAATACCAAGGAAATGCAGATGTGGACAAAAGGCTATGATGCAAACCGCAAATACATTGAAGAATCCGGGTCGTCTATTCTACTATTGTCCGTATGGTTCAAGAGAGGTAAGTTCGAGTAAAATGTGGAAATTTTGTGAAGTTTTGTTAAATATGTGTTAATTGTGTGACAATTGGTTAATTAGTGTTAATTTTGTTATATGATAACACACATTTGTTTAAATGGACCGATATATCCATGGTTGAAGAGATGGCAAATGTTGAAAATTGTGTTGTCCAAATAGAAGGGAATGTGGGAAACTTAGGCATGCGTTTAACTGATGTGAAAAATCAGATGGATACCCTAGCATTAGAGACACAGACATGTGAAGCGTAGCAAATAGCTTTGCAAAAATGATTGAAGCCAACAAAGAAGGTCTCGAAAATTTAGAAAAGGAGATGGGAGATCTCAAATTGAAGCTCAGTTCTTATGAGAAAGAGGTTCGGGCCATTAAAAACATTATAGTGTGTGCTTTGGTTATGTTTATGGTCTATTGGTTTATGTTTGCTTGAAAATGTATAATTTTGTTTTTGTCAACTTGTGTTTCACTTGTTATGTCTCTAGACTATAAATTAGCAAACATTTTGTTTCACTTGTTTTCACTTGAGACCACAATTTTAGTACAAAACTAGCAAGCATTTTCAAGGTTAATCTACATAAACAAGCATAGTCGCAACCATTGTCAAGGCACAAAAATAAACATTGTCATGGCAACATAAGCTATTATCAAAAGGCAATATAATTAAAATATTTCAAGGTTGAGATAGAGATAAATTCCGATTGCTCACCACATCTGCAAGTTTAAATAGAGATAAAACACGAGGCTAAGATGTCCCAGCTCCACGAGTAACAGCTCCACGCGTCCCACTCCACAATTCCCTGCTCCACGAGTCACAGCTCCATGAGTAACAGCTCCACGCGTCCCAGCTCCACGAGTCAATGCTCCATGCGTCCCAGCTCCACGAGTTAATGCTCCAATGTCCCAGCTACTGACTTTCCAACATGTATGTAGTCATCTCCTGTATTTGGACCCTCCTGCAATATACAGTAACTGAGAATGTTAGATACAATAACTGAGAATATATATGTTAGATACATAAATCATACACTTACCAAAGGTATGTTTACTGGTCCTCTATAATAGATATATGCTTTAGCAGTAGGAGCTGATGGAAGAGGTTGAAAAGATGATATGTGAAGGTTATCATTTTTTCGAGGCCGTCCTCTTTTTCTTTTCGGCAATGCAGAACACAAACTAGGGAGATCTTCACTTGGAGGAGCTTGTTTTTCACCTTGTTGCTGAGGTTGAGAGGGAATACCAACAGAAGCCTATGGCTGCGAACCACCATCTGGTTGCGATGAAGAGGCAGGTTGACCAGAGGTCCACTCTAATTGAACTGGTAATAGCTGAGATGATGATTCAAGTGGTCTTACTCGTGGCCTGCCATTTGGCTTCTTTGGAGGCATTGGCTTCGTTGGATTCTTACACTTGAGAATATTGTGACCTTCTTGACAAAAATTCCTACAATGATGATATTAAAAGAACAAAGTAATCAATAAAATCTCATAAAAATTATAAATTATAAGTATCTGATATAATGAGTAATACATACCATTTTGATTCCTATTCTACCTATTTGACCTGGTATTTTTACTGGTGTCTTCTCATCCTTCTCTTTTTTTCTCTTCTTCCCTGGTGGTCTACCCCAAAGACTCTTAAAAACCGGTGGTAGTACCTTTTCACTGGTTGTTACTTTCCATAAGTTCATCCCATTAACAGGTTCCATACCTTTCCTATAGTATTGCTTGAGTGCCTCCATTGTAAACCAGTTGCTAATCAACGTTTTAGGATCTTGCTCAACATTTTTCTCAAGCCTTAGTGCTGAATATATGTGAGAGCAAGTGATTCCACTAACTAGGTAATGTCTACATAAACAACTAACTTCATTCCTAAGATGCACCACATAACGATCAACACCCTTGTATGTAACTTCATACTTACCAAGCCCACAAGATAGAGACATACAGTGTTTCACTTGGTCAATTTGATGATCAAGTAATGCAATAGCCCTAGGAGTATACTCTGTCTTCACCTTATCAACTTCTAACCATTTCTTGTCATTGCCAATCATGACTCTTCTTCGGATTTCCTCGAGCATGTCAACAATTGGCTTGGTTCTAGCAATCCGAATTGCTGCATTAAATGACTCCCATAAGTTATTTTTCACTGCATCACACTTTGAATATACTGAGAAGAAAGCTCTACACAAGAATAAATAGAATATAAGATGATTTGCAGAATTTATGTACACTATACAAGAATTTATGTAAATATTATTGAATCATTACCTAGACCATGGAGCGAATATATTGATCTTTAAGTCAGCATGTGCAACATGATCATATTGTTGAAGCTCTTTCATCTTTCTATCAAATTCTAGGGGATAGTGTGCATCTGCTGCTGCCTAAAACATGTCTTGAAACTCAATACATGCATGTCGCTTTTTCCAATAACCATGAACATGTCTCGCACATATTTTGTGTTCAGTATATGACAACACTACTTTGACCGCTGCAATTAATCCCTTCTGTTGATCACTCGCTATAGTCAATCCATTCCCAGACTGTAAACCTAAATCCTCAACTAAATGTTCAAAAAACCAGACCCAGTTGTCTTTGCTCTCCACATCAACTATGCCCCATGCCAAAGGGAACATTTGATCATTCGGATCCCTACCACAAGCGACTAACAACATCCCAGTCATTCTCTACCATCTATATGTAATATTCTCCTACAAACCTCTCTCCAACCTTCTTGCAAGCCAGCAAAACATACATAAAATCTATGAAACTTCGACTGTCTAACCTCATATTCAACAGTTGAGTTTGGATTTGATATTCTCAACTCATAGACATAGTCATGCAGCCTTGCAAATTGCTCAGCTTGTTCTCTGTCAAATGTCTGCAAACATCTCAGCCGTGTCCTCTCGCAGATTGTCCATGAGACATTGACGTTGCATTTAAGCAGCTTTGCATGGAGTTGTCCTGCTGATATATCAGGATTCTCTCTGAACTCTTCAATGTACATCTCAGCTATTCTAGCATTGGTAAGAAGAGAAACCTTACCATGCCAAGTATAGTTGTGCTCATCATGTAGAGACCTCACAAATACCCTAGTCGAGCTGCTGTTAATTGAGGCAAAGACTCTCCATTGACACTTGTTTTCAGCACAAATAGCAAGAGCACGCGATGAATCTATCTTTTTATACTTGATGTTCTTTTTCTTCTTCACATCATACTTGATGATATCTTTCTTAAAGCTATCTATCGTCTTATACTCTTGACCTACGGCAAACACCTTGTATTTGGTATCATCCAACTCAGTTCTCCCTTCATCTTCACTATCACTATTACTATAGAAATGTTCCATTTTCGCGTAAACATTTTCCTCCTTATTAGATGCTTCACTACCTTCCTTAGCATCATCACCAATATTACCAGGATCATCATCATCAGCCGCAGCAGTATCATCATCATCTTCATCAGATAATCTTATACCTCCTAACATTCGCATATCAATGTAAGGATCATCACTCCTAACAACATACAATGTTAACCCCCCTGAAGCAACCCCATAATGAACAGCTGAAAATAACTTCTCATCATCTTCAATATCTTCCCTCTTCCTACTACCAGATGGAAACCAACTAATCTTATTCATATTATCTTCATACCCTAAGATATCTTGGAGGCATTAATACCTTTCCAAATTTAAAGTCTTCAGCTATGTGACTTCCACAGGCGACAACTTGTCTCGACTCCAGTAACCACCAGCTTGGAAAAATAAATCATAACTCATCCTCACTATTAAACTATGCAAATCGACTAAGCATAGTTGAACATCTGCTTCAAACCTTGAAAGAGAACACAATATATAAGTTAACAACAAGAGCCCATATATTCTCCTCAAACCCAGGTATTCGACCAAAACACAAATGTGAAAATAACCATATATTCAATAAACACACACATTCATCCATTAATACTCAGCCATTACTTCAAATTTCACTGTGAAAATGACGAATTTAAACAGTTTATAAGCTCTAATCAAGATAAACAAGGCTCAAGTTAACACGATAGAGACGAGACAGAGACGAGATGAGGATAATGGGTGAAGAAAAGAAGAATATTGACTAAATCGACCCACGAAATGAGATGAGACACCAAATTAATTACCTAATTCGGCGATGCAAAGCTTCTACCCAGAAATCCCCAAATCGCAATTGAGAGAGAAGATAGTGAAGAACCCTAATTTTAGCCCTAAATCAGATTTGGCCCCGAGTAAAACAACAACGTTTTTGATTAACAGAAACGACACAAATTTTTAAAAAAATCATGTTGTTTTTTTCCTAATACTACGTCGTTTTACTGATTCTGTTAGTTTTTTAACACCAGCTGACGGTGCCACGTCGATGATATGGCCAAGGGCTGTTTAGCGGGTGACTTTGAAGATGAGGGAGTTGACCCGCACACTTTTGACGTGAGAGTTTATTTTATAAAAAAAATAAAAATTGATGGTTTTTTTGCAGAAAACCCTAGTTTTTTCTACCGATAAAACTCAAGTGATGTCTCAATAGATTTCTTAACATTTGACTTTTAGAAAAATGATAACATTTGAATGAATCCATATGATAAAACGAGAAATAATCAAATTCCAAAAGAGTTAGACAAAAAAAGATCATCAAAATCTGCAAGATGGAAGATAAATAAAATAATACTACTAGACATGTGGTTGGATGGACTTAATTAATGTGGAAGCTTAATGACTGTGCACAGCCCAAAGACATTGCATGTGTTTTTGAGTGTATCAAATTTTGCATTTCTTTAACCTAACGCGTTTTTTTTTCTTTCTGGACTCACATTAAGCGTTACTTATTTACACATTTTTGGTGAAATACTTATTTACACTTCTTTGTATAAATTTTGACATAATTTTATCACAATTTACTACTTCAATATTTCATTTTCAAATTTCAAATAGAAAAAAAACTAATAAATCATTTTCCTTACATTGCTTTATTTTGTCTATTCCAATCCAGTAAAGTATGTTTTCTTGAATTATTTTTCAACAAAATATAAAATTAAAACTTGTCTAAATCCGTTAAAAATGATCACTCAGTTATGTGTGAAAATAGAAGCCTCTTATTGTTTTCGTCAACATACAAGTCATTTATTATTGCCGGCAACATATAATACAACTCTCTTATTTTATTTTCCTTTATAAAATATAAATACCCCTCCTATGAAAATTTTCAAAAAAAAAAAACATCTCCACCAAGTCACCGGACCAGTCATATTTTGACATGTGTCAACTTTTATCACCTCAATTAGAAATTTAAATAAATTATTACATCTAATTTTAAAAATTAGATTATTGTACATTGCTTCGTTTACAAGTACCATAAAAAAAATGTACACGCAAATTATCTTGTAATGAAATTTCGTAGAAAAGATTCGGACATTTGAAGGTAGCAACAATAGAATTATTCGTTTATTCCCTCCCAATCCCATTCCTTTTATTTTTTTTACCCTATTTATTTATTTTAATATTATTTAGTGTTTATGTTTTTAAAAAAAAAAAAGCTCAGACGAAAATGGCGATCATTTGGTAACCGCCTCTCTCTCTCTCTCAGAAAAAGGAAACAAAATTACAAAAAGGAGAGATTTTTCAACAAAGGCACTATAAAAACCAAAGCCCACGTGATTCGTTTTTACGCTTGACTCATCTCAAGAGATCATTCCTTAATTGTCTTCTTCCTCTGTAATTCTAATTTCCGGAAAGAAAGAAAAAAAACAATTTTTTTTAGGGTTATTGATTGTATTTGGGGGTAAGCTTTAAGCACCACCACATTGATTTTGACTTAATCAATTGGAGAATTCTCTTTATTTGATTTAGCTCGATACCACCGAGATTCACCTTGTTTCGTCCCAATTCTAAAGGTATGTTTTGTTTTTTTTATTGATTCTCGAGTTGAAAAGTTTTGAAATTGGATGTTGCATGTTTACTTACTGCTTTTGAAATTTTCCAATTTGTTGCTAATGTTATCTTTTGATTGGTCAGAGTTTTTTTTGTTTATCTTTTGTAGTATTGAATTTAACTTCATCTAATAATGATGTAAGCTTTTTTTCCCATTTCTGGGATTGTATCTCAGGGTTGCTTATTCTGTGGCTTGACTTTGCTTTTTATGGAGTTAGTTGTGTGTTTCTTAGTCAGTTTTACGCATCTCTGTGAGGGGATTAGTAGTCTTAGTTGAATTGTTTTCACCATTGCTTTTGATCATGTATGAGTTCTTACATATACTATAAAGATAAAACCGAGGAAATTAAGTAACTTTAGGGTTTTTGATAGTCGATGAAATTTCATTATGAATTGAAATACTGATTGTATGTAACAGGGAATGTGTTGATTAGATATCTTACATAAAAGAGTTATGAGGAAACTTGAGTTCTTGGTTAAGGCTTTTGAGTTACTTTCATTACGGTTTATAGTTTGTTTGTCATGACTCATGGTGGGTGATTTACAATGGCTTGTAGTAGTACTAGTATCAGTGACGAATTTCTAGAATTCAGGTATCAAGGGTTTGTTCATATTAGACAGCAGTTTAGCTTCTCCTCAAAGTGAAATTTGATGCCATTTATCTTTTGTTATAAGATTTATCACTTGGGTAATTCAGGTTCTTATTAAAATTCAGAGTCGGAAGTTAAATAACTTGTGTCTGTTTTCCCATCATTTAATAGTTCCGTGCGTCGAAAATTTGTTCATGGATACTGTGATGACTATATTCTTCTCTTTTCCTTGTTTCCTTAGGCACAAGGTTTTGTCTGCTGAACTAGAAACCGGAAGCTCAAAGTTTTTCATTAACCATTCCTAGCCCTGTCAAGATTCAAACTGGTTTATTAGATTCAAGGACGAATTTTATAGGAATTGCATGCATGGGGTCTGACAAGCATTCTTCTGGTTTATTAGATTCTCTCAAAATGGAGAGGGTCAGAACGATTCTAACCCACACTTACCCTTATCCACATGAGCATTCACGTCATGCTATCATTGCTGTGTTTTTTGGTTGCCTATTCTTTATTTCATCGGATAACATGCACACCCTCATCGAAAAGTTTTCAGTCAAGTGGTGGTCTATGTATGCATGCTTGCTCGGATTTTTCTACTTCTTTTCTTCTCCATTTATTGGGAAGACTATCAGACCAAATTATTCAAACTTCAGTCGGTGGTAAGCAACTGTTAATTCCTTCTTCTGAAAGTATATGATATTTATCTTCACTCTTAAATGTTCCTAATTCTTTGTTTTTCCTTTGTAGGTACATTGCCTGGATTTTAGTTGCAGCTTTGTATCATCTTCCTAATTTTCAGTCAATGGGTTTAGATTTGAGGATGAATTTGTCCTTGTTCTTAACAATTTACATATCATCCATATTCTTCCTTGTTGTCTTCCACATCATTTTTCTTGGCCTTTGGTATGTTGGTCTTGTTTCTCGCGTGGCTGGAAGACGCCCAGAGATCTTAACCATTCTTCAAAACTGCGCTGTAAGTTCACCATCACCAGACTTGCACATTAAAGCCACTTATTTACTTAAAATACTGTCTTTTATTTATTATTGTCTCCATGTCTTTTATCCGTGCAGGTGCTTAGCATGGCTTGCTGTATCTTTTACAGTCATTGTGGTAATCGAGCTATTCTGAGGCAAAAACCTCTTGGAAAACAGCATTCTAGCTGGTTTTGGTTTTGGAAAAGAGAAGCCAGGCACAGTACCTGGCTTGCGAAATTTATTCGTATGAATGAGCTGAAAGATCAAGTTTGCTCATCATGGTTTGCTCCAGTTGGATCTGCAAGTGATTATCCACTGTTATCCAAATGGTTCATCTACGGGGAGGTATCTTCTTAAACTGTTCAATGAGTTGTGTATATGTTTTTTGTGCACCCTTTAATTGTTTTCCTATTCCCACCTTGTTCTTTGCAGATTGCATGCAACGGATCATGTCCTGATTCATCTAATGAAATTTCTCCTATATACTCGTTGTGGGCCACGTTTATTGGTCTTTACATTGCCAATTATGTAGTGGAGAGATCAACAGGGTAAGTAGCATCTAAGCATAATACTTGTCAAATTAATATTGCAATTGAAGATCAGTAGAACATTCGTATGAACAATTTTGGTCTTACATTTAAATGGCATGTTTAATCTTAAAGTTTTAATATACTGTTTAGGTGGGCTCTGACACACCCTTTGTCAGTCGACAAATATGAGAAGCTGAAGAATCAGCAACTGAAACCTGATTTCTTAGATATGGTTCCTTGGTATTCAGGGTACGTCAATGCCAACTAGTATTTCCCTTTTTTTGCTTACCATTGTTTTAATGTGGCGAGTCAACAATGAAGGCAGGAGACTTTACCAGTTACTGACCTATCTAATTGTATATTTCAGAACATCGGCTGATTTGTTTAAAACTGTGTTTGACCTCCTCGTATCTGTGACGGTATTTGTTGGGCGCTTTGACATGCGAATGCTCCAGGTATAGCTTTTTAACTTATGATATGATCAGCTTATTCCTCTTTCTGCAGATAGACATTTATGATAATTGCATTGGAATTTTTATTGTTTCTTTCCTTTGTGTCAAATATTTAGGCTGCAATGACCAAATCGGGTGATGCAACTGGGAGGGAGGAACTGTTATATGATCACCTTGCTGATAAGAATGATTTTTGGTTTGATTTCATGGCGGATACTGGTGATGGTGGGAATTCGTCATATTCTGTTGCGAAACTTCTTGCTCAACCAAAAATCAAAGTGCCAGTGGCGAATGAATATATATTTCTTCCACGGGGCAATGTACTGCTTATTGGAGGAGATCTTGCGTAAGTGCTTTACTTATTATTTGTAAATATTTACATATCCTCAAGCTTTTGTGAGTTCTAACCATGGATGTCTTTCTCCAGATACCCGAATCCATCAGCTTTTACATATGAAAAACGTCTCTTTGGTCCTTTTGAGTATGCGCTGCAGCCTCCCCGTTGGTATAAAAATGACTCTATTGCTGTTGACAAGCCTGAATTACCCAAGGGAGTGTCTGATCTGAAGAGTTATGAAGGTCCTCAATGTTTTCTCATTCCTGGAAACCATGGTGAGTTTCTGGTCTAAGCTTCATTTATCTTTCAAATAATTTGTTTCACATAGCTGCATGCAGACTTGATTTTTTCTTCCTTCTCCTCTAACTAAAGAGTTATCGTTTTGTTATTTTGTAGACTGGTTTGACGGACTAAATACTTTCATGAGGTATATATGCCATAAGAGTTGGTTAGGCGGCTGGCTTATGCCCCAGAAGAAAAGCTACTTTGCCCTGCAGCTACCTAAAGGATGGTGGGTGTTTGGTTTGGATCTTGCACTTCATGGTGATATTGATGTTGACCAATTCAAATTCTTTAACGAATTGGTGAAGGAAAAGGCAAGTTTGTGTATAATTTTTTCTTTCCATGCTTTAAATAGATTTGTAGATACAATGTAAATAGTTTTTGTTACCTAGTCTGAGTTCTACCATTATTTGGCTAACAACTTACTATTTACTGTATTATTCGGATATAGATTTGTGATGTCTTTTGTTTCTGAAGTGCTCATAACAAGTTCTTTAGGCTTATATTATAGTGGCTTGTCTTTTCATGTTACTCAATTTTTTCATTTTGTTGCTTTAGTAAAATTAATTTGTTCTCATTCAGGTTGGGGAGAACGATGCTGTGATCATCATCACGCATGAACCAAACTGGCTTCTTGATTGGTACTGGAGCGACGATACAGGAAAGAACGTGAGACATCTGATATGCGACGTTTTGAAATACAGGTGCAAACTTAGAATGGCTGGAGATTTGCATCATTATATGCGACACTCAAGTACTCAATCAGATGGACCTGCCCATGTCCAACATCTTCTTGTTAATGGCTGTGGAGGAGCTTTTCTGCATCCCACACATGTTTTCAGCAAATTTTCAAAGTTCTATGGGGCCTCCTACGGAAGCAAGGTTGCCTACCCCTCTTTTGATGATTCAAGCAAGGTTAGTTTCCTGTCACCAATTTATCTTGTTTTCATTGCATTCCGATATCATATGGTGTTTTCTGCTGTTTGCAGATTGCTTTGGGAAACATTTTGAAGTTCCGGAAAAAGAACTGGCAGTTTGATTTCATTGGTGGCATTATATACTTTATCTTGGTCTTTTCATTGTTCCCTCAGGTGCGTATTAAGCTCATCCTATTTAAATAGTGTACACCATCCAGTAATAGATATGCTATAGCAGGTTGTCTGTTTCCTGTTTGCATATTTGTAGATGTTCTTTTTTCCCTTGACAACCATCTTATTGGCTCACTGATCCCGAGAAAATTGCAATCTCATTCCTTCTTGTTCTTTGTTGTTTCAGTGTAAGCTAGCTCACATCTTACGAGGTGATTCATTCTCTGGTCACCTGGAGAGTTTCTTAGGCACAGTTTGGAACGCCTTTGCATATGTGATGGAACAATCTTATGTGTCTTTTACCGGTGTCTTGATGTTGCTGATAGCTGCAATCTTATTTGTCCCCTCAAAAATATCTCGGAAGAAAAGGATGCTAATTGGAGTTCTTCATGTTACTGCTCACCTGATGGCAGCACTGATTCTCATGTTGATGTTAGAACTGGGCATAGAAATCTGTATTCAGCATAATCTTCTTGCAAACTCTGGTCAGTTGCATTTCTTATACCGCTGTTTGAGGTTTTCATAACAAAGTGCATAGTTTTATTGCACACCAAACAACCATCTTGACTCATCACAACGGATAGTGAAATTTTCTGTGATTTAGCGTTGATTGCTTTTGCAACTCTGACATTTTTGTTTATGCAGGGTATCATTCATTGTATCAGTGGTACAAATCAGTGGAAAGCGAGCATTTTCCAGACCCTACTGGCCTTCGAGCTCGTATCGAACAATGGACGTTTGGCTTATATCCTGCATGCATCAAGTATCTTATGTCAGCATTTGATGTCCCTGAGGTAACTTATGTACTGTGTTTGGTGTCTATTTCGATAAACCGAAAATCCAATTTGAAAAACCAATCTGATTGCTTTAACATCAGGTGATGGCGGTTACCCGGACAAACATTTGCAAACAAGGAATGGAATCGCTTTCCCGAAGCGGAGCTGTTATCTATTATGCTTCAGTCTTCCTTTACTTCTGGGTTTTCTCAACTCCTATAGTGTCTTTAGTATTTGGAAGCTACTTGTATATCTGCATCAACTGGCTTCACATACACTTTGATGAAGCTTTCTCTTCACTCCGCATTGCCAATTACAAATCTTTCACCCGTTTCCACATCAAAGATGACGGAGACATCGAAGTTTTCACCCTCGCAGTTGATAAGGTAAGAACAAAAAAAAACAGTTGCTAACTGTGAACCAAATGCAACATCATGAGCCAATCTTTATGGATTCTGTCAGTAATTTTTTTTGGTCAATTTCTTAGTTGTTAAACGCATGGTTAATAACTTTAACCAAAGATGTGTATATGATATGAATTTAGGTGCCAAAAGACTGGAAGCTAGACAAAGATTGGGATTCAGAGCCGAAACTCAAGCTGGACAAAGATAGCGATTCAGAGCCGAAACAGAGATTCAAGATGAGCCATGAGAGAGAGTTTCCAAGTAAATGGTGTGCCTCAACAGCTCAACAAGACCCTGTTAACACCGTAAAGATAGTGGATCGCTTTGTTATTCATAGATCAGATAAAGAGAACGGAGATTCTTAGATATGGATTAGTACTTACACTGATCCTTTATTGTATCCCTCCCTATCTTGTATAAAAGTAGAATGTAATGTAGCCTCAAATTCGTGTTTGAGATTTGAATGAAATATATGCCGTTAGATAGTTTATAAATTCCAGTTTTATATATGTCATAGTTAAATCAGATCAGAAGAAATGATTTTATTGTTTTGGGGTTTTAAGTTACAAAGAAGATTGTCACAACATTCTCTAATAAGCTATGAAGTACCTTTAGCCCTCCATCTCTCTCTCAACCATACAACACTTTTATGCCCTTAATCAAGCTTTATGTTAATCTTAAGAGCCTTCCTAATATTACAAATTAAGGAAAAAAATATAGAGAGTGGATAACTCCATAAAAAGCTTTTTAAAAGGTACAGTAAAGATCTCTCAACCTGGTTTCGGGCATTTTATGACGAAGGGGCATATTCTTGGATGGCTGTTGCTAACTTATCCCGAGCTTCTACCGACTTTGTCCTTATGAGAAAGGTTCTCGGTGTTGCATTTTCATTGGAATCATCCTGTTGCAGATTAGACAAAATCAGAGAAACTACAAACCACTAGGAAAACGGTGAAGAAAAAAGCTTCCGGAATTTTTGTTTTACCGAGGAATGAAATATTGCAACAAGGGCGTTCTTTTGTGGGCTCGTCTTGATTCCAGCATACAATAGGGCATTCAGAAGCAGTTTCCCAACCTGGCAAGAAAAGAGGTTTATAATGTTGATAATCTGTAGACCAAGTTGAATGTGTGTAATGAATCATACATCGTTTCGAACAAGAATTGTGGGTTTTGATTCTTTTGTCCCCTTGTCGACGCCTTCATTGCATTTTATGTAGAGATTCCCAGTTCCTTTATCTTTCCATGAACCTTTGTCTGTTGGGTCATTTGACTGCATTATATCATATAGATGCAAAGGTTACTACAGCCATCAGCAAGACGAGATCTAACAACCTATATGGTTTCAGTCGTGATATATTTTATTCCTCTGCATGGTTATTTATTAATAACAGGAAAGCATATGGGACAATATATAGTGAATGCTGCTACTGAAAAAAGGGAGGAATATTGTAGATCCAGCGGAAAGATAACATCAAAGTTTCAGATAACATATACCTTGACATAAAGTTTGCATTTGACTTCATGAACCACAGTAACACCCTTCTCTTCAGTCTTTTTAACAGATGGGCTGCTCGGTTGAGGTTGCTCATCTTCTGCCAAGTTCAAAAAAATCCAGTGTTAACAAGTCCATTATGCCTCAAGATAATAGATCATTTTGTCTAGGTAACTTCAGAATAGATAAGTAGATCAAGTTTGTGGTTCGAAAAAGATTTGATGTGGTAATTACTAACATAACCTATCAAAGAAAAACGAAAACGAAACAGGAAAAAAACACAGTATACTGATCAACTCACCACCATCTGCATCCTCTGGGTTATCCCGCTTTGCCGGTATGGACACTGGAGTTACTAATACCAGCAAACAAGAAAATTAGAGGTTAAGTCTCTGAGATAAACTATTCTCCTAAAGATACAAAGCTGAG
>CM051390.1:3357584-3467390 GCA_028015245.1 Cardamine occulta
CACTGACAAGTCCAATAATTGTATTCCGCAAATATAAAAGTAGATACCTCCAGTTGAGAAAGGGGCTTGATTGTTGGAAAATGAGAAAGGAGGATGGCTATTAGAGACTGCTCCTGCTTGACTGCTGGAAAATAGGCTTGGTGGGCTGCTTTTGGTGGTCAAACCAAATTGGCCACTGCTAAAAGATCCAGTCTGGCTATTGGATGTTAAACCAAATGGACTACTGGAGAATACTCCAGGCTGGCTTGAAAACAAACCAGACTGACTACTGGAAAAATTGGAAGATTGATTGTTTGAAAAGAGCCCAGGTTGACTGTTTGACGTAAATAAGCTATTATTTGAAACTGATTTGACATCGGTATACTTGACTTCAGCCACTAATTTCTTCTCTGCTCCACGAGATTCAGGGGATACATTCTCCCCCTTTCCCTTGTTTTCTTTTAGCCTGTTGACCACATCCCTAAACTTTTCCTGCACGAGGATCGACATGAAGTATAAAACTGACGAGCTAGTGAACTAGATAAAAGGTTTATCACACAAAAAACAAGTTACTCAAGGAGCTAGCTACAGTATCCTTTCTATAAAAAAAAGAACATCGAAACTGAAGAGCGAAGATAATAGCATAATTAGCATTCTTGACGAATCAATCAATGGCTAAAAAACAAGTTTACATTAAGAGGAGAAGTCATATAATTAGCGAATTTACCAGAATATTTGAAGCATGTGCAATGTAGTCATTCATCCCATCTTCCCAAAGTTCATCAGGATGATTCTTTAGCTGTAATTGCACCCAACTGTTTTTACATTGAAGCATAAGCTAGTTTCTTATTGAAGGTATGTAAAGCAAAAGCTCTCACATACATATGTATCATCAACTATTTAGTATTCACAAGACCCAATAAGTTGAGAGATAATCTTTTGCAAAACTAAAAAATAACTCTTCACCTTACAAATTGGTTATTAAGAGCTCTCACATGCTTCCTAGCTAACTCAGCCCTCTGTTTATCCAATGATGCTGATGTTAATGAACTCTGCTGCATCGATGCCACATTCTTCTGGGTACCAAATAAGGTTCCTTCCACTGGTTTTGCATTCTTAAACTGCAAAAATTTCTTTCAAAATCAATTCAAGTTAAAGCAAAACAAAAGCAGCTCCAGTAGATATAGCCATGAACAATGGGCATTAGATACTAAACTTAAAATTGAAAAAAAAAAAAACTAACTCAATCTAAAGCAAACAGCTTTAACTAAATTATGAACAATGCCCACAAATTCCTACATAAAAAAATGCCAACTTTATTCAAAATCAACCAAAATCTATTAGAACGTCACTAATCATCAATCAATCAAACCAAGAGATACCAAAAGTGTCAATTTTTATTCTTCTACACAGAAACAGAGAATCAAAGCAATACCGAATTCGTCATGAGATTCAATCGAAAAAGAAAAATCGGAAAAACTAACCGAAGATTCATTAGCTTCGGAGACGGCGGCACGTTTCAATCCTCTCATGATTTCACAGTCGCAGCGTTTTATTCGGCGGAAGGAGAGAATCGGAAGAAGAAGAAGAAAAAAGAGGCAGCTTGCTAAAAGGGGGAAAAACAAATTCTTTAGGGTTTATTGTGGTTTTCTTCAAATTAAAAAAAAAATGGAAACTTTAGAGAAAAGAGGAAAAAAATAAAAAGAAACTCTTTTTAAGATGCCTTTTTCAATTGTGGAAAAATGTCACCAAAAATCTACTAAGCGTTTTAGTTTTTTGGGAAAAAACAATTTCTATTTAGGGTGATTTCAGAGTGGTGTCTAGAGTTTTAGAGGCCTAAGGCAAAAAAAAAAATTATATGTTTTTTATAATAAAATAAGTATAACTAAAATTTTACATGCTGTTTTAGACTAAATTAGAGAAAATTAATACTATGTCATAATTTATGAACAATTTTATACTATTTTCTTAACCTATAAAAATATAATTATAATCTTATACTATAAAAATACAATTGTATGAATAATTGTATACTATTTCACAATTTATGAATAATTGTATACTATTTTCTTAAACTATTTTTATAATCTATTTTTTTAGTTAACATTATTTTAATTTATAAAATACTAAATTTTAAAATACTTTTATAAAATATTATAAATATTTAATACTAATTTTTATGTGAAATATAATTTTAAATTAAAAATAGCATTAAAATACATATTTTACTAATATATTAAAAAAAAAATTAAAAATTTTGGGCCCTAAAATATGTTTAAAATTTGGGGGCTAGGCAAATGTCTTATTTTCTTACACATAGTCGCGCCTCTTGGTGATTTCATACTATATCGATCAGCTTTTAAAAGTCAAGATTTCACGTGATTTGTTTGACTACAAAATCACACATTTTTAATGTTGATTACAGTCGTTGATACACTTTGATAGATATGTCATTGGGGGTTTCAGAATCCTCAAATCTCATATCCATTCATAAGAAAAAAGAAAAAAAAATCAAGGCGTTAGACAATGGAATTTTCCAATTACGTAGGTATTTAGTTTGTATGTCCGATGTGATAAAATACTCAAACAGTGAGATGATAAAGATATGAAGTCAGAAAATCCTCAATATGAAACTCTAGAACTAGTAATGGTTTTTTTCTAGATCATGAATTTTTTTAAAATATGTTTAAAATTGATTTTGTAAATCATATAATGAGTTAAGACACTAAAGCTTTTGTTTCTAAATTTCCTCTGAATCTACACTATGCATTATAAAACTATTGTATGTATTTTTCAAACTCTTTGACTTTGACTTTTATCTTTGAATTTGATTTCGAATTCAACAAACTCTAAACTCAAAAGTTAATATTAAGAGTTAGAAAAACAACCAACACACTGTCTATGGACTCTAACTCTCATTCTAGACTTTAAAGTTGAAAAACGAACATAAACCTACCAAAGTTCTTACACAAATCAATCCACTTCTTATGCCAAACTACATATAGTTTTTTTATTGAGATAACATATATCTAACAATACATCATGAATCTAATCTTTAACAAAATATCAAAATCTTAACTTCCCCCCCAAAAAACGATAATCTCCATCCACACAAAGCTTAGTCGAAGATGAATTCATCCACCAAGGAAGTGAAGAAACCATTAGCCAAATCTTCAACTACACACTCTTTCTCATCTCCATTAATGCAACTCCATTTCATTTCCTTCACATACACTTCTCTTTTCTCTCTCACTTCCCAACTCATAAACATCTCATCTTGTCTACCCATAACCCAATCTTCTACTTTCTTCACCATTAATGTCTCCTCTTCTGGCCCACTATTATCTTCTTGAAGATAATCTAACAATAGATTATCTGCTACTTTCGAGGCTAGTAGGTCATTTGTTTCGTCGATTCTCAACTTCACTAGAGCAAACAAGCGATTTGCTCGGTTTTCTGATTCGTCCTCTTTGATTTCTAAGGTGTGATATGAGTACTCTTCTTGTCTCTCTACATACTTCTCTATGCGTTTCTCCAAGTCTAATGGCTCAAGCCGTACCAAACCATTTAAACTCCTACTTTTTCTTGCAACTTTCTCATATGTATCTGCAAATATTAGCTTATAAATTTAGTTCACAAATTCACATTTTTCTTATCGTTTATAACCCTTTGTGTGTAAATATTGATGAATTGGTCTAATTGGGAAAATTACCATTTTGGTGTGGAATAAGATCAATGATTACATCTTCTTCTTCATCATCTTCAAAAAGGCATTCCAATATTGATACTGGACTGAGTTGTTCTTTTTCTTCATTCACACATTCCTAAAAAAAATTGCATTTACTATCAAATCCGTTTCACGAGTAATCACACAGCATTACTAAGAAATAACTAAACTAAAAATGGTCTCAACCAAAATAATTAAATTCTGATATGGGAAAGGGAATCCACTATAGCCAATAATAATAAGTTGACAAAAGTCAACCCATCCCACGACAACATCATATCTCTATCTATCTGTCTTTGCCCCCATTACATTAAATATTAAAATATTTTTATATAATAAAATCCAAGAATAAATCATCAAAGATTTTGTTATTAAATTTCATGAACATGGGTGTGATAAATATAATAAAACTACTTCTCGAGTATAAAATGTTACTAATAGTACAACTATATATATAAATGTGTGAAGATATTCGTATCATAACAAAGAAAATATAAAATTCTTATGAAATGTGTACAATAATTAATTGACCTCGGGAGTAAATAATATTGTACGTGTCAAGTACCATGAAACATCATATCAAATTTTTTTTACTCTTGTGTGATCGATCATGTGCCGTATAATTCGCATTTAGAAGCTACGTAGAAGAATCTTACACCATTCAATTCTAACTCCCACACCACACGTGACACGCACGCTTTTTCCCCCCGACAAGTTTCAATGTATATATATATCTGACCTACTTTTTCTATTTTTTATTTATTGCAAATGCTTTCACACTAGTGTGACCTGACCAGACCAGACCAGACAGTTGTACTACAGATTGAAAACGAGCTTTTAACTAACTAACCTTTCTGTTACACAGGCTGTTGCGGTTGACAGATGATACATCACAGTCACGTGAGTTTAGACTTTCTCCACTCTCATTTCCGTCTTCCACGGCGTCGTTTTCGTTCGAGACTTCACCGCTCGACAAAGAGAACGATGAAGAAGAAGAAGAAGACTGTACAACCTCCGATGAGTTTGTGAAAAACTCGCTACCGGAACTTGACGAATTACCGGAGATAAATTCCACGGTGGTGTTTTTCGTTGCCGGAGAGATTGAGAATGTTGTTTTATCAAGGGAGGATAGATGGGACGGTTGATCTAAACTCTCTTCGTACGCGACGGATCTCCACCATTGGATCACTCCGTCTCCGTCTCCATCTCCAGTCACTGCACGACGAGATTGACCAGCTGGTTTTCTCCAGAAGCTTCTGTTTAAAAGCCGTTTAGAGAAGCTTCTAGAGAAAACGCCTTGTTTATTATTAACGGTGGAAGAAGCAGAAGAAGAAGAAGGAAACGGCAAAAGTTTAACGGCGTTAAGAAACGCCGTCGAAGCTTTATGAACGGCGTGACTAATCGCCGTTCCACAAGTAGTTCGGTTTCTTCTAGTGAGACGCGGTTTACGATTATGACTATGATAGATCAATCCTGACCGTTTGATCTCAGCATCAAGAAGACGACGAACGGTGGAAGATGAAGAAGGAGGTTGACGACGTGGGAATGATTTGAAACCGTTAGATGAACAAGAACTGAGATCATCGAGTAAATAATCTCTTAACATCAACGGCTTTAAACGTCTCTTGCTTGTTGAAACTCTTTGATCAGAGGAACTGATCATTGACGACGCCATTGTTGCAAATCTAATAATTATAAGTAAGTAAGCATGTGATGATTGAGTTTTTGAGTGATGATAAGAGTTAGATTTTATAGTGAAGAAGAAAGAAGCTTCTATGTAAGGTGTGTGATCATAATTCATAAAACCGAGGTTTTTTTTTATAGATATTTTTTATTATTTTTGAATGTGAAGTAACGTTTGTGGAATTATTTATTGGGTTAAGATTTGAAATCAGAATCTAATAAATAATTAGATTATTATAATCTTGTAAGATTAATATAATTAAGTTGAAGAGAAAGTGACCAGAAGTTGACCTTGTAATAAAAACAGAAGACGAGATTCTTGCGGCTGAGATACAGTGTTTGCCTCTCTCACGTGTGTGTTTGCATTTACAATAATTTTTTTATATTTGATTATAAACGTATTAGTGTAATTTCCAGATCTATTTAGTAGCTTCCAACTATTACATTGAAACTATAAAACAAGCCTAATATAGTGGTTGAGCATTAAGGAGTCCTAGTATCGTCGTCTTTGTTACCATTATGTAAATTAAACCATTAGTATATATCAAAGTATCATCAACTTTAAATTAATTTGTCATTTTATATAAGACCTACAGATCCTTTTACTTTGATGTCCATTTAATTCTTTCCCCAATACATAATTTTAAACATGCTTTTAACTTTCAACACAAATTTTAAAATCTTTGGTTCGGTATGAATCAACATTTTGTTCAGTGAAGAAAAAGTCATATCTGAATTTAGCCCAGCCCAACTTATAGAATCTTGGTAAAAATAACAAGTTCAAAATACAATTTGATTTTTTAAAAGCTCAAACTCCGATCCAAATATATTGCAAGATATTAATTCATCATTATCGGCTATATCGAAATTTATTTTCTTATTGGTTTATATCAGGTTTGATCTTGTTACTTGAAGATATCCTAATATGACTAGTATAATTAGCTAAAAATCTAAAGTGAATAAAAATTTTACAAGATCGGGGTTACGAGTTCAACTAGATTAAGTAAATATTTCTCCTATATAAATTAGTTAATAAGACTCTTCGACTTTGATTACATTGTTAGCGTTTTCTGCTAATTATGACGAACATCAAAGAGTCTTCACCAGTTTATATCCCATACATTCCTGATGATGTACTGTTGAACTGCTTAGCTCATGTCTCGAGATTATACTATCCGACTCTCTCTCCTTAGTTTCCAAGAGATTCCGCTCTCTCGTTGCATCGCTTGATCTTTACGATATCCGAACGTTCTTAGGTGTGCATACGTTTTGGTTCTGAGCTTATCCCACGTTGGTTCACTTTAAGCCGAAGACCAACTCGAATCCGTAAACTTAACTCACGATGGTTTGGTTCTTGCTTAAGACCATATAGAGTCCTAACGAATCCTCCCACTATAATGAAGGAAGAGAAGAAGTCAAGTGACATTAATCTTATGGTCTCAATCCCACCTCGCAGTTTGGCTCCTCCGCTTGAGTTGACTCGTATCGCAATAGGTTCTAATAGCTACCTGGGTTGCATAGACAACAACGGTGCGTTCACGTCAAGGTTCTTCTTCATGGACTGTCGGTCTCACACCTTGCACGAAGTTCCAAGCACGCGGGTGGCCAGAAAGCACGTCCACATGAAGGTTCTTGATGGGAAAGTATATGTAGTAGAAGGCAGCAAAGATCCCGATTACTCGAATTTGATCGAGTTTTTCGATACCAAAACCCAAATATGGGAGCATGTACCAAGCCCTAGCGTGGAGATAGGTTATGTATCAGAATGCTTAGTCTTTAACAGAAAGCTTTACTTGTTTGGAGATAAAATTATGGTTTACAAACCCACAGAAAATAAATGGGATGATGTAGGATTGGAGATGCCTTTGCATTGGGTTCCCTCTTATCTTTGTTGCGTAGTAGATAACATAATATACTCTTATGGAAAAAATGGAGTGCTTTGTTGGTATGACTCACAGGGAAGATCTTGGAAACTATTGAAGGGTTTGGAAAAACTTCCTAAATTGCCAGAGGATTATACTTGTGTTAGATGGGTGGAGTATGGTGAAAAGATTGCGGTTTTGTGGGAGAAGAAGTGTGTGGTTTAGACAATAAGAAGATTTGGTGTGCTGCGATTGCTCTTGAAAAAGGTAATGGACAAACGATTTATGAAAAGATTAAGTGGTGTGATGTTGTGCTTACTGTGCCCAAGTCATCGTCTATATGGGAATTTACTACTGTTAATGTTTGATGAAAGTTTTTAATATCATTTTGTTTTCAATACGATGAAGGATTTTCTATAATGTTTAGATAAGAATGCATATGTTATTCCTAATTGGTAAAGTTCTCCATCTATACTAAGATTTTGTTAATTCTGAAAATTTCGATGTTGAGATTTTTTTAAGGGTCCCTAATTTTAATATTTTAAAACAAAATTTTTAACTTTTGAATACGAACTAGATTTTAAATCCGCGCTACGCGCGGATATATCTAAAAGTTTTTGATAAAATTTTAGTGTAACCAGTAATATTTATTAATAATATCGAAACATACATTTTTTATATCTCTACTAATTGAAAATAGTTTAAATTTCTTGATTTTTGAAGTTATTATTAAGGCGAATAGTTCAGTTTAAATACACAATTAAAAAAACTCTAATATATCTTTTAGATTTTTTATTTCTTTCTAAATACAACATTTATAAAAAGAATTTTTTTTGTTTAGTAGCTATCTCTTTAGCTTTAGATTTTGTAGATAATAGGATTTTTTCATCTATGGGGTTTTGATTTAATCCTATAAATGGGTTGTTGTGAAGCATCAAATATTGGTTGGGTACTTACTTCTACAATTTTCTCATTTTGGTATGCCCAAATTCACCATTATTTTTTTCTTCTGACTTCATCTTGGTTAATATAACTCATTTGAAGATAACATTATAATGATAAGAAATATCTAACTATCTAAACCCATGAATTCTATATAATTTTTATTTTTCTCTCTAAATTTTTTACTACCACCACTAATCGCTAGAAAGTGTATGACCTTTAACCATATTTTTGACCTCTTCTCTTATTCTCTCCAATCTAACCACAACATAATTTTTTTAATCTACTTTTAATCATTTCTATCCCTATAGTTTCTTTCTAACAACTCATGTTTTTCTCACCTTCTTTTTAATATGTATGTGAATTTAAGTGCTTATAAATTTCTTCGAAATTTATCGTTCTTTTGTCTTTTTGCAAGCACTCATTGTATTTTTCTTCATACTCTATCTCTATTACCACATCTATCATTCACGATTCTCCATTGCGTGATCTTTATAATGAATTGTGAACTATAATTTGCCAAAATATTAACAATAATATAATTAAATACACATAACAAACTAAAGATAAACATACAAAAATTGATCCAAACAAAAAAAGAGATGAATTTTTGTTCGTCGTCACTTAAAAAATTTATGGGTTTTTAGGTTTAAAGTGACAACTCACAAAATTTAAAAATTTATAGATAAAACATAATGTAAGAAACTGAGAAGGCTTATATTTTGTTAATCTTATAAAATAAAAGTAAAACCAAAAGGGGTATAAGGGTTCTTCATTTTAATTCAAAAAACTTAAATAAATAAAAAGATTAATGTTGGATAGAAACTTACCAAATATTTAAGCACCTATAAGCTTTATGTGAGAGTATATCTCTATTTTTTTGTCCAAATACTTTAAAATAAGAAGTTTTTTATTCTAATATTAATCCAATTTGATTTCATTGCTAACAGGAAACTACAACATAATTTTCTTATTTCTGAAAACTCATTATTTAAAATATATTTTTTTGTAGCAATCCATTAATTTTTTTTCTCCATATATACCATAGCAATTCATTGTTATTTCAACCTTTTAAAAATATTTTCTATTATTTATAACTAAGACCACTATCTTAAAATTAAGAAATATTTCTAATCTCATAATAAATTAATTTTATTTTTTTGTTGTCAAGAGAAATCTTTTTATTTCTTAAACCCATAACCTCAAATAACTTTTATTTTTTGTTACTCTTTTAAGAGTTAGCACAAAGAGTTCAGCTTGTATGCTGAAATTGAACTGTATAGAGAGTACAATTTGAATGCTTATATTGGACTGTAATTATTATTAGTGGATAGTCTTAGCTTCAAATAGATTTAGTTTTTATTATTAGTCATAAAATTTGTTATTTTGTTTTTTAATCTACCTTTCATTCTAAATTTAATAAATTTATTTTAAATTAAGACTATTGATTTAGAATTAATAAATGTTTCTAAATAGTTATTAACTGAATTTCATTTTGTGGTTAATTATTCTATCTTTTTAAAATATATCTTTCATTCTAATTTTAAAATGATTATCTATAGTTGAGACTATTAATTTAGAATTAAATTAATTAAATATTGTGTTAATTTCATTTTTTGTTATTAATAGGAAACTATATAATTGCCTTTATCTATAATTGATTATTTTTATGTATTTTATTAAGGAAAGTTTACACTTCTCTTATTTTTATGTCTTTTTTCTGTTCTCCAATTAAAATAATTTATAATTCACTTCTTTACATATAATTTTCTTGCTTCCAGATATTGTTTTTCTTTTTTTTCTAAGTATTTTAATATTAAAAAGTAATAAAACTCAAAAATATTAACTAATGAGATACTTAATTGTGATTGGATGTTTAAAACCAGATATAGATAGATAGATGTGAGTAAACTTATAAAATAGAAAATTTACAAATTTAGTGAAACTAATAATGATCGATTCTTGTTATGTATTCCAAAAACAAAATTTTTCGTTTTTCTTATTTCCATATAAGTTTTTTTTCTTTTATAAGTATTTTAATATAGAAACTTAATGAAATTAAAAAATATGTTAATTAGTGAGATGGCAAATCATGATTGGATGTTTTAAATCCTACGTGGACGACCTTAGCATCAAGTAGCTTCAACTTTTATATAATATAGATTTTCGAATCTTTTGGTTCACTTAATTATAATGTTCAAATTTGATTTGAATCAACATTTGATCATTGTATAAAAGTCTGTTTCATCTGATTTTAGTATCGATATTGTAGCCCAGCCCAACATAATTTTTAAAACATAGATTATTTAGAGGCTCAAGTCCGATCCAAAACATCATTAACCCATCTAAAAAATAGGAAAAAACTTTAAACATAGACTGATTACAATCTAAGAGTTAGTAGTTCAACTTGATATAGGAAATATACAATTTCTCCGATATAAAGTAGTTGACAAGGTTCTTGAGTTTGATTGCCCTCTAAGCGTTTTTATGTTCACTGATGACGAATCCACTGATTACTGTGCCAGACATTCCTGATGATTTGTTGTTGAACTGCTTAGCCCGCGTCTCGAGATTATACTACCCGACTCTCTCTTTAGTTTCCAAGAGATTTCGCTCTCTCGCCAACTCGAAACCCTAATCCTAACCCTAACTCACAATGGTTCACTCCGAAGAGAAAAAAAAGTCAAGTGACTATCTTATGGTCTCAGTCCCAACTCACAATTTTTCTCCTGCAATAGGGTGGGCTCGTGTTGCAATTGGTTAGAATATCTACACGATTGGCGGATACTACAGAGGTGAGTTATTAAATTAAAAAGATGCTTAGCAATCCAAGGAAAACTTTGCTTATTTGGGAATAACAATGTGGGTTACAAGTCCAAGGAAAAGTGATGGGATGTGAAAACATGATTGGCGTTACCTTTGTCTATTTTGGATTCCAATTATTCTTCTTGCGTAGTCTACATGTATAATGAACCGTGTAGAAAGCTCTTCTGGTGCGACTCCAAGGGAAAGCTCGTTGGGAGAATTGAAGAACTTCCTAGATTTCCAACATGTGGATTATGGTGGAAAGATAGTGATTTTGTGGGAGGAGAAAGTTGGGGGTACATGCCCTAAAAAGAAGGCGATTTGGTGTGCTGAGATTGCGCTTGAAAGGCGTCGAAAATATATTTATGCATGGGAAGATTGAGTGGTATGACGTTGTGCTTACAAGTTATTTCGGCTACTGTTTGATGAACGAAATAGTTTTTGTTTTTTGATGACTGTTTGTTTTTCGGTATGCAGAAAAAACGTTTCTTGATTCACAAAACACCACAAGATTTTTGATACTTTAAGCACTTAAAGAGTTGTTTCGACTCTTCTGATTAAACAAATTTGGGACTCTTCTATTTTCTGGGTAATCTTATTATTTACCCCATCTCATTCCCAAAACTGTAAAGAAGGATCGGAGTAACCATTATTCTTGACTTTTAAATTCCATTCTTTTCTTTAAATAAAGAAATCAAAAGATGAATTAGCAAATTTAAACATTATACAGTACTAGGCAGTCATATATGTAGAAAGAAAAGTAAAAATAACTTTGAAAATTAAAGAGTTTTCTAAGCACAAGACCATATTATAAGTCTGATATTTAAGACATAGAAACCTTTCACGTTAATATCCATCTCTTGTTCCAACTTGCTTTACAAGATCATCTCTTAGCTCTTTACTTCCTCACAAATTAAATGAGAGTACGTAGATGACTTGTCAACACAGTAATTTACTCTACAATCACCGGTCTTGTTCAGCAGCAACAACAACAACCTATCTATATCTCAGCAACTCCAAAAACACTCACAACAAACACAATCACTTGTGAAACTTTCTTAGATGTAATCCTCTACCTAAATGCTCTGTCTTTTACTCTGTTTTGTAAGCTATTAAGAAGTTCTTAAAACCCAAACACTATTCCTCTACAGTTTTTTTTTTTAAATTTTCAGTGGTATAATACCTCGAAACAAGAGGCTCCGGAGGACGATGAATTGCTAGAAAACACACACTTGTCCGCATTTTATATGTTAGCTCATATATTTTCTAGGGATTACCACTCAGTAAACGACCGTATTTGGTAGATGGTTGTCCAAATACAAACTGCGACCTTTTTTTGTCTCTCTGCAAAAACTATTTCGGCGCCGTATATATCTTCTTCCCATCACGTTCACTTTCTGATCCTATCTTCGTTTTCCGAAAAGATGTCGACACTCTGGTACGTAAGTTTTTCTCTTCTTGAAAAATTCTGGTACATAAGTTGATTCGTAATATATCCTAATGGCTGTGTATAAAATCAGAGAAAAGAGAGAAAAAGTGAACATAGTAGGGAATCTATATAAAATGACAACATACGACCGATTAATTAACTGACACAAGTGACACTGTTCCAAGTAAGTTAGTTAACAATGTTATACATATAATTTATGTATTTGGCAAAGAACAATCCCCCGTGGATATAATTTACTCTCCCAAGCAACTTAATAGTTTGGTAAGAATGTTACACAATAAACTAGTTCATAAGCAGGTAACATTGTTCTAAGGATAACGACAACATATTTTACTATTCATCACCTGGTCATAGACTCGTATATTATCATGTACGTAGATGCAACTAGAACTGTACTGGTGTATATAAATTATTGACTTTATTTATTTTTACCTCGGTAAATAGTTTGAACTAGTTCAGTTGAACAAATCGTTTAACCTAATACAAGCTATCGAGATGATGACCATGTCTTATAAGGATAACTTGGTAAAAATGTTATCCAATATGTTGGTCTATAACCCGGTAACAATGTTATACGAATAACTATAACGTATTTATGTATGGATCCTGATTGTACATTGACAAATAACAAATATACACAAGTAACTAACAATAGATCAAATATAATTTACCACAGTAAAAATCCTTGACGAAGCTAACAATGTTATCCGACTAACCATGTAAATCTAACATCTCTCTTTCCAGATCTTGCAATTTAGCTTACTTCATTTAATGCTACATATCTTCCCATAGCTTCATTCGAGTTCGACGTAGGAGTAGGGGCAAGCTTGTCTTGCATAAGATAGCAGGAGAGAGTAATTAATAAATCTTGGATGTTAGTTTCTTAATAATAAATCTTCCATGTATATTAAGCAACTTCACCCAACATAATATAGATGATTCTCCTACGCTAACCCTAACTTTAACTTACCATTGTTCACTCCTTGCATTAGGGAGAAAGAGAAGTCAAGTGACTATATTATGGTCTCAGTCCCAGCTCAGAATTTTTATCCTCCGATTGGATGAGCTCGTGCTGCAATTGGTTATAATATCTACACGATTGGTGGACACTACAGTGGTGCATTCTCGTCAAGGTTCTATTTCATGGACTGTCGATCTCATACCTGGCACGAAGCTCCAAGCATCCCGACGCCCTGAAAGTACCCCCATGTGAGTGTTCTTGATGGGAGAATATTTGTAGTGAATGGCTGTAAATATCCCGATTCCTCGAATTTTATCGAGTGTTTTGATCCCAAAACCCAAATATGGGAGTATGTGCCAATCCCTAGCCCAGAGATGCGCTAGAGTTTAAAATTAAGAAGCTGCTTAGCAATTCAAGGAAATCTTTGCTTATTTGGGGTTAAAAATGTGGTTTACAAGTCCAAGGAAAAGAAATAGAATGCTGTAAGAAAATTGAAGTTGGCTTTTAATTCTTTTTCTTGCGTGATAGATAATGTAATCTACAGTTATGATGTACTGTGTGGAAGGCTGTTGTGGTGTGACTCCGAGGGAGCTCCCTCGCTGGGAGATTTGAAGGGTTTGGAAGAACTTCCTAGATTATCAACGTTTGTTAGATTGGTGAATTAATGGTGGAAAGATCATGGTTTTGTAGGAGGAGAAAGTTGGTGGTATAGGCCCTCAGAAGAAGACGATTTGGTGTGCTGAGATTGCGCTTGAAAATCGCAACAGAGATGAGATTGAGTGGTGTGACGTTGTGCTTACGCTATCCGAGCAAGATGAAATCGTGCAAGTTATTACGGCTACTGTTTGAACATAATTTTCTACTGCTTAAAGCATAATCCATATAACGATGCTATTTCTCTTTCTCTCTTATAAGAAGTTTGTTTTGTCTTATTCTCAGTGCTTTGCTTCATTCTGTTTTCTTCTCCTTAACAAATCTGTGTAAGTAAAACTGTTTGCTTTTGGTATGCAGACAAAGTTTCTTGATTTCACAAAACACCACAAGATTCGGATACGTCAAGCACTTGAAGATTTGTTTTGAGTCTTTTGACTCATTCTGATTAATCAAATTTGGGACTCTTATATTTTGTGGGTAATCTTATTATTACCCCATCTCAGTAAACTAGAGTAACCAATCTTGACTTTTAAAATAAATTATTTGTTCTTTTCATTATCTTCTTGTTAAATAAGAAGTCAAAAGATGAAATAACAAATTAAAAAATAATACTAAGCATGAAAGGTAAAAATATTTTTTGAAAATTAAAGAGTTTCTACCATTTTTGTTTGTTCTTGCCATGGATATACTCTCTAAGAAATTTGACTTGGCTGCTGCTTTAGGACAGTTATGACCTCGCCTGTTTCGCATTGATCACTCTAGTAAGTTTTGCGGATGATAAGTTGGTGTTCTTTGATGGTTCTAGGAACTTCTCGTTGAGCAATGCTCGACATTAATCTTCTTAAAACCTCTAATTTTTTTTGGAAGCTGACAACATGCCTTTGACTCGATCATTTACAATACAATCCACCTGATTGTGAAAATATTCAAGTGATTATGCGAAGGGCCGGCGTTGAGTATTAATGGGCCACAAGCAAATATAATTTAATGGGCCACTAATTACTGAACCAAAAATATAGATGAAAAATAAAGTACATAAGAACCGAACCTGACACTTTTAAAAGTACAATATGTACATAAAACAACTTCTCAACTGATTTTTTTTTACAAATAGCAGCCGAAAATATACATAATATTTGGAAAATAACCATCTAGAAAAAGAAAAATAATTACATATTTGGTCTATCTGGTTCGATCCCGTCACTTGAAGAGATTTGAGTTTTAATAAGTTTTAAGATGATTTAGTGAAATTTTGGTAAATTGAGAAATTTTTTATTAAATTCTCTGAAATTTTACGTAAAACCATGAGATTTTGGTCTTTGTATTTTTAACTAATGAATCCCCTCAAATTTCACCTGAAACTTTTAAATCAAATTCTAATCATATTTTTAATAACAGTGGATTTGAATGTATAATTAAAAATCATTAATCCAATAACACTGGATTTTAAAAGATATTTTAAAATTTTTGTTTCAATAACACATGATTTGTCATTTAAACTCAAATCTTTCCAAATACTCATTCCAATACATCATAGTAAATTTAGATTGATTACAAGATAAGCGTTACGATTCAACTAGGTTTAGGAAATATTAAATAAGACAATACTTGGGTTCACCCCTAGGGGTGAATCTCTTTGTTCACTTTCTCTATATTCACCCAATAATATTATGTCATGTAATATTATATTTAAATAAAAGTAAGAAACTTAAAACTAAATAAATAAAATATAAAAAACTATATCCTAAGGGATACAACTTAGCGAACTCAAATGTAAAAATTTTATTTTTTTTAATTTATTTTAACTACTTATTTATTTTTATTTAAATATAATATGAAATATTTAAATAAAAATAAGAAATTAAAACTAAATAAATAAAACATAGAAAACTATACCCTAAAAGATACTCAGCGAACCCAAGGGTTAAAATTTTTATTTTTTAATTGTTTTACTTATTTTTAATTTTTATTTAAATATAATATAATGTTGCATGATTTTATTGGATGAATTTAGAAGAAGTGAATTCTTAATTTCATTTTTGTTAAATATATAAAAACTAATTAGCACAAGAAAGCTCTAACCGGCTAAAGTCCGATACAAATAATGTATATTGTTGACCAATTCATCATTAACCGGCTAAATCAAAATTTGTTTTCTTATTGGTCTATCCGGTTTGATCTTGTTACTTGAAGATAATTCCTAATAAGTACAGTACTAGATAGTAACATGCGCTGTGCAGCGCGAGAAAATATCGACTTTAAACTTTGCTATTTTATATTAGTATGAATTATTATTAATGTTAAAAATTATATTTATTTTATGTTTTTAGTATTTTATTTATCGTATTTATTATTATTATATATGGCTTGTGTTGTGTTAATTAAAATTACTAATATATAATTACGTGCGGTCTAATATTTTTGAAAAAAATAATTAATAAGTTAGATTATAATATAATTTCGTTGCAAAAATTAAATGGTGTTATGCATATATTTTCACATTATTCAAAAATCTATAAGTGTTTGATTTACTCAAATATAGAAATTATTATCAATGATTAGAAATTCGATATGAGATCCGTCATGATCTGTCTTTCTCTGCTATGACCCGGCATGACCCGTCCTCACCCATTATAAAAATAAGAATATTTGAAGATCCGGAATATTTAAAATTGGATGGTAAGAAATTTAATTTTAATTTTTGTCCATAATTAATAAGAGAGAAAAATTGAGTTTAATTTTACATGGAAAGTAATAATTTACAATATTATTTACTAATTTTTTATTTAGTTATATTAATTTTGTGATTATTATTATATTATTAATAATTTTATTTAAAAACATTTAATACTATATTGTTTAAATACTCTAATTAAAAATTTTATATTTATTTAGGAGATACTAAATATAAATAAACAGATTTAAATTTAAAATATTAAGAATTAGAATTTGAAATATCTATATATTGATTTTGTGCTATTTATTAGGGAATTAATTAACTAAATATATAATTTTTAGGATCATTAATAAGATTTGAAAAAATTAAAAAGATTCTTCAATGGCATTTGTTGTAATATTCCATGTAAATGTAAGGTTATTTTGTTTTTAACATTGCTGAAATAATAGTATAGAGATGACTTATCTAAAATCTAGATTGATTACAAATTTACAAGGTCGAAGTTACGAGCTCAACTAGACTTAGGAAATATTTCTCCAATATAAATTAGTTAATAAGACTCTTAAAGTTTGATTACATTCTTAGCGTTTTCTGCTAATGACGAACATCAAAGAGTCTTTACCAGTTAATATGCCTTATCTTCCTGATTTACTTTTGAACTGCTTAGCTCGTGTCTCGAGATTTTACTACCCGACTCTCTCCTTAGTTTCCAAGAGGTTCCGCTCTCTCGTTGCATCGGCTGATATTTACCAGACCCGAACGCTTTTAGGATGCACCGAGAGTTGTCTTTATGTGTGCTTACGTTTCAATTCTGAAGCTAACCAACATTGATTCACTCTGTGCCCAAGATTAACTCGAACCCCTAACCCTAACCCTATCCTTAACTTACGAAGGTTCACTTCCTGCTTTAGACCACAAAGAAACCTAACGAATCACACTCGCAAGAAAGAGAAGAAGTCAAGTAAAAGTCGTTTGGTGTCAGTCCAAACTCGCAAATTTTCTCCTACGTTTTGGTCGAATCATGCCACTATTGGTTCTAATATCTACATGATTGGCGAGTGTTGCAATACTAGGATGAAAGTGGTCTCGCCTAGAGTATATTTCATGGACTGTCGGTATCACACCTTCCACAAGGCTCCTAGCATGCGGATGACCCCAAGTTTTCCCTTGGTGAGTGTTGTTGATGGGAAAATATATGTACTTAAAAGGTACTACAAAGATTCCGATTCCATGATCGAGTTTATCGATCCCAAAACCCAAATATGGGAGCATGTGCCAAGCCCTAGCGTGGAGATAGATAATATATCAAGAAGCTTAGTCTTGGACGGAAAGATTTACCTGTTTGGGGATAAAAAAGATGGTTTACAAGCCCAAAGAAAATAAATGGGATGTGGTAGGATCGGAGAAGTCTTCGATTTGGAGTTGGGCCTCTAATACTTCTTGCGTAGTAGATAACATAATCTACTCTTATGGAATCTTTAGAAATATCCGGTGGTACGACTCAAAGGTAAGGACGTGGAGACTTTTGCAGGGTATGGAAAAGTTTCCTGAATTAGGAGAGTCTGTTAGATTGGTGGATTATGGTGGAAATATTGTGGCTTTGTGGGAGAAGAAAGCTGATGTTATAGGCCTTAAGAAGAAGATTTGGTGTGCTGAGATTTCACTTGAAAGGCGCAGCGAAAAAGAGATTTACGGGAAGATTGAATGGTGTAACGTTGTGCTTACTCTTTCCGAGCCTTATAAATTTTTTCAAGCTATTACCGTAACTGTTTGATGAATTGAGTCAATCATAAGCCATTGCTTGAACATGTTCTCTGCTCTGCTTCGCTCTGTTTTGCCTTATTCTGTTTTTGTTTTCTTCTCCAGAACACATCAATTTAAAATCCATGATTTTTACCAAAAGATGTAGATTACATTATCAACAATTCATCATAACTGAAGATTACATTATCTATCACGCAAGAAAAAGAATTAAAAGCCAACTTCAAAAATTCTTTTCAGTGTCTTTTTGTTAAATAAGAAATCAAAAGATGAAATAGCAAATTAAAAAATAATATTAAGCATGAAAGGTAAAAATAATTTTTGAAAATTAAAGAGTTTCTACCATTTTTGTTTGTTCTTGGCTTCTTGCTGTGGATACTCTCTAAGAAATTTGACTTGGCTGCTGCTTTATGACAGTTACGATCTCGTCTGTTTCGCATTGATCACTCTGCGGATGATAAGTTGGTGGGTTCAAGGACTTGTCGTTGAGCAATGCTCAACATTAATTAATCTTCTTAAAACCTCTATGTTTTTTGGAAGCTGAAAACATGCCTTTGACTCGATCGCTTGCTGCAAAATATGGCTTCTCATAATTAGAGTAGAGGAGTATCAGCTTTCTAATTGAGAAGGTGAAAATATTCACTTACAATCTCGCGAGATTCAAGTGATTACGCATGCGAAGTTCCTTGGTCTCTATCGAACTTGATCAAACAATGATATTTTCTCAATCTCACCAACTCCAAAAATACAAATCAATCATGCAAGTATGCAACATCCTCCACCTAACTCTGTTTTGTAAGCTATTGAAATCATTTTAGCACAGCCCAACATAACTTTGGCAACAAAAAAAAACAGTTCAAAGTATACAATAATTTTTGAAAAGCCCAAGTCCGATTTAAATATCTTGCAACAACAGTTCATCATTAACCATTTAAACTAGGGTTTAGACTCTTACATTCTTAGCGTTTTCTGCTAATGACGAACATCAAAGAATCTTTACCAGTTAATATGCCTTATCTTCCTGATGATTTACTTTTGAACTGCTTAGCTCGTGTCTCGAGATTTTACTACCCGACTCTCTCCTTAGTTTCCAAGAGATTCCGCTCTCTCGTTGCATCGCTTGATCTTTACCATGTCCGAACGCTTTTAGGACGCACTGAGAGTTGTCTTTATGTGTGCTTACGTTTCAATTCTGAATCTAAAGAACATTGGTTCACTCTGTGCCCACGATTAACTCGAACACCTAACCCTAACCCTATCCTTAACTTACGAAGGTTCACTTCCTGCTTTAGACCACAAAGAATCCTAACGAATCAAACTAGAAATGAAGAGAAGAAGAAGCCAAGTAAAAATCTTTGGGTATCAGTCCAAACTCGCAAATTTTCTCATTTGTTTTGGTCGACTCATGCCGCTATTGGTTCAAATATCTACATAATTGGCGAGTGCTTGGATAGTTGTATGACTAAGTTCTCGCATAGAGTCGTCTTCATGGACTGTCGGTATCACACCTACCACAAAGCTCCAAGCATGCGGATGACCACATGGTCGGAACCCTTGGTGAGTGTTGTTGATGGGAAAATATATGTAGTGAAAACGAACACAAAAGTTATCGATTCCATGATCGAGTTTTTCGATCCCAAAACCCAAATATGGGAGCATGTGCCAAGCCCTAGCGTGGAGATAGATAATATATCAAGAAGCTTAGTCTTGGACGGCAAGCTTTACCTATTTGGGGTTAAAAAAATGGTTTACAAGCCCAAAGAAAATAAATGGGATGTGCTAGGATCGGAGATACCATTGCGTTGGTTTCCCTCTAATACTTCTTGCGTAGTAGATAACGTAATCTACTCTTATGGAATCTTTAGAGAGCTCAAATGGTACGACTCAGAGACAAGATCATGGATACTTTTGAAAGGGTTTGGAAGAACGCTCACTTCCCTTTCCTGAAGTAGGAGAGCCTGTTAGATTGGTGAATTATGGTGGAAAGATTGTGGCTTTGTGGGAGAAGAAAGCTGGTTGTATAGGCCCTAAGAAGAAGAAAATTAACATTTGGTGTGCCGAGATTTTGCTCGAAAGGCGCAGCGAAAAAAAGATTTACGGGAAGATTGAATGGTGTAACGTTGTGCTTACACTTTCCGAGCCATATGAACTCGTTCAAGTTATTACCACAACTGTTTGATGGATTGAGTCAATTATGACCCATTGCTTGAACATGGTTTTATCATTTTTGTTTTCAATATGCTTAAAGCACTTGCATATAACGTTGCTATTTCTTTCTCTTATATATTAACTCTGTTTAGTCATGTTCTCTGCTTCGATGTCCCTTTTGTAAGATATAAGAAAATCGAAAGATGACAAACATTATACTAGAGAGTGAGAGCCAGACATTAGGCATTAATGTATGTACAACTGAACGACTAAACGGCCATGGATGTATAAACTTATAATCTCCCCAACAAATAGTTTTTCTTTTATAAGAAAGAAAGATAAAAAAAACTTGAAAATTGAGGTTTCTAAGCAGAAGACAAATGTAAGTCTGATATATCTTAAACGAGCTTTAACTTACTCAGATAAGCTCAAGGAACAATGCTTCTTGTTTGCTTGTCAATCCAAGATCGTTCAGAGTCGACTCACTTTCTCCATCTCCAAACGCATGCCTCGGGTATGGCCTCACCTGTTTCACAACACCAAAACTTAGACCTTGAAAGATCTTGACTGATTTTAAGCCCGCACATTTAGAATCAAACCGCGCTGGCTACCCAGCATGGCCACAGGGCCGAGATGGATCAGTCTTAGAGTCTGAACCCTAAATAGTCATTGACCTAATCTGGAACTGGACCTCACAACATCCTATAAGGGCGTTCTATAAGCCAAAAGATGAGAGATTTATTTCTATAGAGGCGGAATATTTACCAGTCTGTAAGTGTTGGGTTTCACCACTCTGGCAATGTCTATAAAGTTGAAAAGAGACTGCAAAACAGTGGAACCAACAGTTATTTACGGATATAGTTTTGAGTAATGCGAAATTAAACTGATTAGGGAAAACTGACTTGGAGTTTGTCGGATTTAAGGAACCGGCGGCCACGTCGGGTGCCATCTGGCATCCGGATTAGAAGGGTAATGGCATTCTCTTCGTCTGCTTGTGGCTCCTTGGGTAGAGACGCTTCTTTTGCATCTAGTTGCCTCTCTAGCTCCTGCAACAACATTCACAAGGAAAAAATCCGTAATAAGTAACAAGAGAACCACCTTCAATAAAACTTGTGCAAAACCAGCCTACATAGCAATGCTAAGATTATTTTTCATATATCATTGTATGGTATTAGAGATCAATCTTTCTGAAGCAAGAAAGGGATTTCGAAGTTGCATGTGGTTTGGCTGGTCTTTCTCTATCTACGTGCAGGAGTCAAGAACTAAGGAAAACTAATTTGAACACGGATATAGAAAGAGAGTTTTATGTGAAACAGAAGCAGCACCTGTTCCTCCTCGAGTTTTCTTTGAGCTTCTTCCTCTTTTTTCTTTTCTTCCTCCAGGAAAGCCTTTCGAGCAGTTTCTTCCTCTAGCTGACGTGCCTCAGCATCTCTAACAGATTGCATTTCTTTGTCTCGGTCAGCTTGAAGGGATGCAAGATA
The DNA here is from genome assembly GCA_028015245.1 of Cardamine occulta. Taxonomy (NCBI): domain Eukaryota; kingdom Viridiplantae; phylum Streptophyta; class Magnoliopsida; order Brassicales; family Brassicaceae; genus Cardamine; species Cardamine occulta. The sequence continues at coordinate 3,379,715 of CM051390.1, forward strand.
CGCATCATCCTGCACGAGGTAGCAGTTCAAGAAACTTTATAATCATTCCGATTAAATAAAGGGATCTGCAAAACCACCAGTAAGTTTTGCCTAACCTGCTGTTCTCGTATCAACCTCTGAGCTGTCAATGAAGGTGAGGGTGGGCGTGGTGGTGCCCTCTGCTGAGGAGGTAAGAATGGAAGATGATTATATCCAGTTTCAGGAATGCCACCAAACATGGCTGCCTCAAGCATGACAGCTTCATCATGTTCCTCAGACGAAATGCCTCCCCACTTAATTATATACACAAATTGGTATTAGCAATGGTAAGGACTAGTTACTCTAGATTCTTAACTATAAGTAATACAAGTATTCTAGTCTGGTTTTGGTGTAAGAAACAAAACAGATTTGATTGATACCTCAGAAGGAAACCCATTGCCACGATATGCTGGATTACCACTTTCACGTTCTTCTTCAGGACTCCCACTCCGGGAACGATCAGCATTAGGTGGAGCCAGAGATCCAGACGCGGCACGTCTTGGCCTGTGTCTAACAAGAGGTTGCTCATCAACATCATCAGAGTCATCCTCAAATGGTGCGCTAGGTGCTGCCAATCTAGATAATATAAAAGACAATTTGTTACACCTCAACTTTTGACAAACACCAGTAGACAAAGCGCTTGACAGACCTTATTGCAACTGCAGATATTAAGCGCAGAGATAACACAGTAGCAAAGGGTAACAGTAAAGAACCAACAAACCTTCCGTTCAGGGCTTGTGTATCCTGAGGTCCTTGAGCAGCAGCCGTTTCAGAAGCTCCTATTTCTGAGGTTGAGGCCTTAAAACCTTGACTGCGCAAAACTTCTTCCTCCGCTGACTGCACTAACTTCTGTTAAAAGAGATCAAAGGGAGATAGCATCAAAAATAAAAGCGAGGAGACAACCACAGACCTTCAGTGACATTGTAATAGCTTTTGCTATGTCATCATCATCTTCCATGTGAGACGACCTCTCTTCAAGCAAAGGATTTTTAGATCCCTATAAAACAATTTAAAAAGCTGATAAATTTTGCTACTTCAATAAGCGAATATAACCAAGAAGAAAACCCCCAATACTGCTCATTCTCTTAGAGAAGCTTACCTCAGCCTCCTTCTTTGAGGCCTCAATGGCAGCTCTGATCATCTCTTCTTCTATATCATTGTAATCTTGATTATTATTGACTACAAAACCAGCAGGTCTCTCTTGCCTACTTCGTCCTGTAGGTCCAAAAGGAATATCATCATCACTCTCTTCATCAATTATAACCGTTCCTTGAGTAGCTGGACCTTGAACATGTGTTGTTTCCGTCACATCCTCAATAGTAGGAGCATCACTAGATCGTCCTGATGGTCCACTGCTATCCCTAACCTCTATAGGTATCTGCCTAACCTCTCTGGGATGACTAACAAACGGAGGGCGAGGCATAAGAGGATCGCTATCAAATATACTTCTAGCAAAGTTCGAATCCATAAGCGAAGAAAAGGGGCCTCCCAATCCCATTGTTCCAGGTCCAGTGAGCAGAGAAAAAGGAGATTGTGCAGGCGGAATCACATCATCTATATCCATTTCATCGTCATGAGGGACGTTAATTGGCGCTTCACGTACACTACACAACGAGTATAAGAAGTTAAGAACAAACACACAGAAAAAAATGATAAATTTGCAAGAGAGAAAGATAAATAAATAATCATACACATTTCGATCTCCAGCGCTGAAATATGCATTCACAGCTTGATTAAGATCACCGCCATGTTCCTGCATAAGATTGGAATCAGAGAATTAACCATATTGATACTAAGAAGATCCATGAAGATAACAAAAAAAAAACCAAACTTTCCTATTTCGGAAAAGCTTAAACCACTCTACAATTTAGTTCTCGAATTCGAAGAAAATCTATGTCTAACATTGGTGAAAAATTATTAAAATCATCAATGAGATAAACGCGCAAATTCAGGAGAAATCGTCGGAGCTAATAGCAATGTAAGAAGAGAAACCCTTCTAGAAACTCAATCCAATCACCTCAAAATTCTTATAAACTCACTTCGATTACAAAATCAACTATTCACAGATCAGAATTAACAAAAAAAAAAAAAGTATCCTAATAATCAAACGATCGCCGTCGTCGTCTCATCGAACTATTCACTTTACCGACTCGAAAACTTCCGAACCAAATCTCAAAAAATCATGAAGAATCACGAAATGGAGAAATAACAAAACAATATAAATCGAGATTATGAGTAATTCGAATCACCAGGATTCTTTGAACGGCGATGTCTTCTGAAGAGCCGGTGATGCTAATGAAAGTGTTGATTGATTCCTGATTCGGTGAAGCCATAAGAGAGAAGAAGAGGAAGAAGATGGAGAATCAAGTTTTGGTTTTCAACAAATGATATTTGTGATTGTGAAATTTTCGTCTTTTGGGGAATTTGGAGTAAGGAAGGGGAAAACCAAAATGCTCCCTTATGTGTTTTTTTTTTCTTTTTTTCTTGGTGAAATTGCAAAATATTTTGGATTGGATCGGCGAAACGCGTCGTTTTAAGGTCTTTTCTCTTTTGGGACTTTTTTTTTTTTGAGGATTTTAAATTCATTAGTTACCTCTCTTTGTTTTTTGGTCATGTGGAGATTTTTTATGGTGAAAGCTTTGAAGTTTCTCCATTGTTCTAGAGTAATTAAAAGTGAAGGATAACTTGTTTGCACATTTAGTTGGTCAATATTCAATTATTCATAAATACATTTAAGTTGATATTCAAAAGAGTATTTACTATATATCATCACAAGATTTGAGGTTTATTATCATACTATATCATTGTACTTTTTTTAGCTAATTCATAAATCATTATCAAATGTAAAATCCTGGTCAACCAATTTTATCAGAGTTTGCAAAAAGCTTTAATTAATTTTAAAAGTGATATAGGTATTTTGTCTCATGGACTTTTTTTTTTACACATTTTTACTTCTCTTATAATGTTTTTTTTAATTGTAATATTTTGGATTGGATTGGCGAGATTCGTCGTTTTAAATTATGTTATATTTTTGGTTAATTTTATTTTTGCATTTTAATTTTGGTAGTTTACTCTTTTGGGTTTTTTTGTTCCTTTTATATTTTGGTCATGTATTCTGTACTATCGTATAAGTATAACCATTCATGTCAAGATAATGTTATCAATATTTTTAATTTTTAATTATTATTAGTCACCATATGACCATTTCGCACAGCTATAAAAGTAGGTCTGGGCAAAATAACCGATATTCGAAAACCGATCCAAATTCGATCTGAAAAACCTGGCTCCGAAATCAAACCGAATGGATTCAAAATTTTCCTACCCGAATAATCCGAACCCGAACCGAACCGAATCCGATCGGGTATCCGAAATAAATCCAAAATAATCCGATATTAGCTATACAATATATATAGTTTATATATACAGTTATGTACACTCATATTTCCTTCTCGAGATCTCAGTTTTCCTTTTCTTTTTTGGTTCTACATCCTCTTTTCGATTCATCTTCCTCTTTTCGATTCCTCTTCTTCTCGATATGATGAACAATTTTAGTTTAAAACCGGCTCAACTAGTAAATCTGGAAACCCTTATTCACCTCCACGAGGACCACGACAACGATACACAACCACCACAAGATTCAGAGAGAGTAACTGGAGCTCTAATTTCTCCTCCTTCGTCGGCTTCGTCGAGAAATCACTCACAGGTTAAGAGACTTCTTTGATTCCTCATTCCTGTTTAATCTTTGTTTGTTTTGTTTTAGCTTATGAAATATGTATTCTGCGATTTCAATCAATAATTGATAATTTTTTTAGCCTTTAGGTTTCAGGTCTAATTAACTTTGTAGTTCATAATCGTGTTTGGTTTCATGTCTAGTTAATACTTGGTAATTTCAAACTATCACGTTTTTGTTTAGTTTTGAGATATTGAAATGTTAAGCTTTGTGTTTCTAAACTGAGAGCCTGAGGTTGTGTCGTTGTGTTTCTATACTTAGACTGTTGTTGTATACTTATAATCTTACATGTGTTTCTATATTTTAATTTTCCTGTCCAATTTTTTGTATCTAGACTGAGTTTGTGTCAGTTTTGTTATCTCAGTTTTTCGGGCAAGACTTATATTCATTTTCACTTTTATATGCAGATGGATTCTTCATCACCTGTAGAACAAAATACTCAAAATGCTGGTGATTTTACTGATGAAAATGTTGGGAAAGCTAGGCGTAAACCTGCAAAGAAAAGGAAAGACATTCCTGTAAATGATGATAGTTCAGCTCCATCTAAGTCCCAGAAGAATTGTGCTACTAAAGGCCCTACTAATACAAGGTCATGGGTATGGGAGCACTATATAAGACTGAAGGACAACAAGAATAAATGCACATGTAACTACTGTGGTCAAGTAATGGGTTGTTCATCATCGAATGGAACCACATGTTTAGGTAACCATTTGGGAACCTGCAGGGACTATAATACATGGCTTGCCACTACCACTCAAACTCAACATACTTTGAATCCTGAAGGTGACGATGGTAATATAAAGCTGTCAAAAGTTTCTGAAGATGTGGTTAGAGAAGCTACTAATGAGATGCTTGTTTTGGCTGAAACACTTTCATTCACTGAAAGCTTGGCTTGGCATCATTTTTGTGCTCGAGTTAATCTTCCTAAACCGCATTCTCGGAGAAAAGCCACTAGAGACATTTTGGAGCTGTATGTGAAAAAGAAAAATGCCCTGATTAAGGTGATTAGAGCTAATAAACAGAGGATTTCACTTACAACGGATATATGGGTTGCTCCCACTACAGGAGCTAGCTACATGGTCATCACAACACATTTCTTGGATGGAGCTTGGAACCTAAGGAAGTTTATAATAGGTTTTAAGAATATCTCAGACCACAAAGGTCAGACTATATATCATGTTCTTCAGTGTTTGGCGGAATGGGGAATAAAGAAGATCTTTACAATTATAGTTGACAATGCCACTGCTAACACATCTGCTCTGAGGAAGTTTATGGATGCATTCATGTTACAAGGGAATGATGCATTGGTTTTAGGTGGTAAGTACATGCATTTTCGTTGTTGTGTTCATATTATCAACTTAGTTATGAATGATGGTTTACACGATTTGAGTAAGAGTGTGTCTGCAATTCGGGATGCTGTCCAATATGTAGATTAGAGGCTTTTGAGAAAAAAGTAGATTCTGGAAAGATGACAAGGGGTGTAAGGAAAAACAAGGATTGGGCCACCAAGTAAAGATGATTGGGATGAAGAAGAGAGGTTAGTAAATTTTCTAGTCATATTTTACAACTCTACTCTAGTGGTTTCGGCATCTACTTCTCCTAGCTCATTTAAGGTTTACAATGAAGTAGTGACTATTGAGAAGAATCTTATAGCGATGAGCAACAATACTGATGAAAAGCTTAAGACAAAGGCCAAGAATATGATAGAGAAGTTTGATAAGTACTTTGATGGTATGAGAAATATAAATAGGCTTTTGATTATAGCTAGTGTATTTGATCCGAGGAACAAAATGAAGTTTGCAAGTCTTTGTTTTGATGAGCTATATGGAAAAGATAGTGCAGAATCCAAAGAGCTCTTGAGATCAGTCAATAGAGTTCTGAAGGACCTGTTTGAAGAATATAATAGAGAGTTAACCACAGTTGGGAATTCGGCATCAAATCAGTCGCATTGGAATGGTGCTCAGGGCAGACAAGACTCAGAAGATCAGGTTGCTGCTGATTGTTTTGAGAAAATGAGTGTAAACAATGATCAAGGTCAAGTTGGTGTTACTTTTGGATATGAAAAAATGGATTCTGTTTACGATGAGATAGTAAATGAGTTAACCTCTGAAGATGCAAGTACTGAGTTGGAGTTATATATAAAGGAGAAAGTGTTAATTCCAAAGCCTAATCCGCTTGGAATAACCCATAATGTCTTGGATTGGTGGAAGGCTAACAGTCCCAAGTATCCGGTTTTAGCTACAATAGCTAGAGATATACTTGCAATGCAAGTGTCTCCTGTTGCTTCTGAGGCAGCATTTAGTAATAGCAAGCAAATTCTAGAGCCATCTAGGAGCTGTTTGACTCACTACATGGTTGAGACTTTAATGTGCACTGAACAATGGTTGAAGTGTGAAATTCACAAAAGTGACAAGGGAGTGATTACTACTCAACAATTGCTTGATGATATTGAATTGCAAGACAAGCTTCAAAAAGGTAATTGTTTGCTTTAAATTGCAAGTGATTACTACTCAACAATTGCTTGATGATATGTTCTTTAAGTTCATTTTCAATTGTGCTTATCTTTCATGTTTATGTTTTATCTTTATTAACAAACTATATATTTTGTTAATTTGTAGAGTTTGAGTCTCAGCACAATTGAAGAGAAAAAACTTTTAATCAACTGAGAAAGGTATTTGTTTCAATTTTCAACGTTTTACATATATGTAGTTTAGTCTTATAGTTAAGACATATATGTAGTTTAGTCTTATATGTTTTGTCTTAACAATGGAACATGTTTCTATAAGAGACATATATTCGAATGGCTCCACCTAAAGAGTTACATATATGTAGATTAGTCTTAACAATGGAACATGTTTATTTTTCTTCTCACCTTGGTAATACGAATTTTTGATAAAATGACATGTTTCTTTTTCTTAACAGGTTTTTGATTAGTTTGTTGAAACTTGGAGTTGGATGTTGTGATTTGGCTATGAAGGATGAAGGACTTCTGTTTGGATATTGTTTGTTTTAATTCTTATTGATTCAGTTATCTATGTTTGCAACTTTAGAATTGGAATTAATGTTTATTTCTTCTTGTTTTGGAATTTATTTTGTTACTTTGAACTATTTTCTTTGTTGTTTTTTCGGATTTTGTCTAGATCTTTTTCGGATTTTTCGGATTTATTCGGGTTTTTTGGATCTTAGATACAAATCCGAAATAACCAAATATATGTTCGGTTTTATATCGGGTTTTATAAAAAAATGAAATCCAATCCAAATCCGATTAGATCCGATCCAATCCGATCCGAAACCCTATTATAATCTGAACGGATTCAAAATTTCCCTATCCGAAAAATTCGATCCGATCTGATCCAAAAATCAGAATGCCCAGGCCTATATAAAAGCCTTAGCACCATGTGTACACATTTTTTTTATTGTAAACAAAAATAATTTAAATATACATTCAAAATTAGAAAATTATAATTTATAAATGTCGAAATTCAATTGAATAGAAATTTAATTAACAAAAAAGTTAAAACTAAAGAAAAATTACACAAAAAGCAGAATAAAACAAATTAGAACACAGTTATAGTATTAAACCCGCGGGTTAACAAATGCTAATTTCTATTTAATAAACAAAAAAACAGTTGTTAAACTAAAGAAAATCAGATGTGAATCCTAGGCCGGCAAATGGCCAAGGAAGAGAAGATTATCTAAATATGAAGGTATAACAATTAATTAATCCGGTGTCCAAGGTATAGTACTTACCAGTCTTACAATATTATATGGATCCAGAAAATGTTTCTTTTATTAGAAGATTGCCAATTAGTAAATCTTTTAAAGAATATATGCTAATTTGGCACTACACAAAATCTGAAAAATATACGGTCAAGTCAGGATACGAGTTAGCATGGAGTATGTCAGATGAGGTTTCTTGGGGTCCAAGTTGTAAAGCTCTCAAATCTCAGGCATGGAAGGTTAAAGCTCCACCAAAAATAAAGCATCTACTGTGGCATTGCTTCTGGAGCACTTGATGTTACTTCAAGATTAAATCATCGGAGAGTTAAATGTGATAATATTTTTCAGCGTTGTGGATTGAAAGAGGAAACTATTAATCACGTATTTTTTGAATGTTCCTACGCTGTACAAACTTGGACGCTTTCAAAGGTTTCGTCATCAATAACCAATTTCCCGACCGGGTCGGAGTATACAAATTTAGATTATCTTTATTGGAGAATACCAAATCATATAAAAAACAGGGTATATCCGTTTGTTTTCCTTGGATACTATAGTTTTTATGGAAAACTAGAAATAAAAAGCTATTTAAAGGTAAACAAATTGTTTCCTAGGACATATTAAATCGCGCTATCACGGAATATTTAGCTTGGGAGGAGGCACAAACAAGTCCAACAGAGGAGGAAGTTAATATGGAGTTGGTGGAGATAATTCCTTCATCGATAGATGTCGGATTGATGGTTCTTGGAAGTCATCTGATTCTACTACCGGTCTAGGTTGGTTATGTATTCAGAGAGATGATAATGTCTTATTGTTGGGCATAAAGTGCAATCGGAAAACGCTCCTGCATACAGAATTGAAAGCACTATTACGGGCAGTGAATTCTATCATTTCGGCAAAAAATTTATGTCATGTGTTTGAAACAAATTGTGCAGATCTCGTATCTATGGTGCAATCTCCAGAGGAGTGATCCGCTTTCTCCAATCAGCTTGAGGATCTTGCTCGTTTATGTGATTCTCTTCCTGGGTTTTCTATCTCTTGTATCTCAAGACTGAGTAATAAACAGATGGATTGTTTAGCACGAACTTCAAGAGTTTTATTTTTTGAATCTTCGTTTGTAAATACTTTTCCTCCAGTGTGAGCAACCAATTCTGGAGTGAGTTTCTAGGTATATATTGTTTGGTTGGAAAAAAAAACTAAAAAAAAATTACACCAAAACCAAAAACTTAAAAATAAAATAAAACAAACTAGTGATATGTATGAAGGGGTTGACACTTCCATGAGCGACTAAGTATGGCAAATAAGTCAAGATGGATTGGAGATGATTCTCTAGCAGAGAATTACTAGAAGTTCATCATCATCATTATTATTCCTTCTTGAATGCCATAACTGTTGATGTTTTAGACTATCATGAGTGCAAAAGTTTCTTAGAATAAACAACAAGAATTGCATAATATGTGATAGCAAGTGTATCTACCTTGTTGTCAATGAGTTTGTGCCAAGCTTTTCCAGTTAGTAAGTAACGGATTGCGAATTTGAGTATGTCTAATGGAAAATAGAAGATAATGTTGTATAACCAAATAACTTCAGCCCAACCCAATCCTATTCCTTCCATTCTCGCAACGTCCCAACTTGCGTAACCCGCAATTATTGTTGCAATCTACAAGGTCAAGAAGTTTATGAAAATCATTGAAGAGACTATAATGAAAAGAAAAGAAATAGAATCATGTTTTCTATATGCTTACCATTTGTACGATCAAGAAATTGAGAACCAATTGAGGTCGTTCGTCTATAAAAGACGACCACCTTCTCGACCGAGTGACGAAGAGAAGAGCTTGGCTCATTATAGTAACTTGTAAGTATAAAGCAGACATCATCTCATGTTCATTGCCTCTGAAGTCTCTTACGTTGAACATTCTCTATATAAAAAATAAAACATACCTAAGAGTTTATTATATGCTTTTTTGTGTTATGTGGGATTTAAAGAAAGAGTTTGTTATTATGTTACCGGGAAGAAATCAGTTCTGTATGCAGTCCAAAAGAAAACAATAGTCACTAAAGCCATGTAGCCTCCAAGAACAACGCCGGTTGCGAAAATCTCATTGAAGTTCCAGCTATGATCTGGTTTAGGAGAAGGCTTGACTTTGTCCGTTGAGATACTCAAGATGGTTCCTATTGAGTAATTTAATAACGTTTTATTATGTTTTTTCTTTTGTAGCAAATAGAGAAAAGTTTTTAAAGAGTAAAAAAAATACTCACCATCGTTTAGGATAGCAATGATCAAAACCATCAAGGTGAAATGTTGAACTTCCATATTAAAGCAATGAGCATGAACCCAAACTGTTAGAAAAAAAAAGGCAACCAAATTAATATAAACTTCTTGATATTAAAGAAAACATACAAGACTTGATTACTTACCACAACACGGATGGGTATTGAGACTACATAAATCTGTTTAAGAAGAAAACATTAGAATAAGTGAAATTAGCTAGTGAAAAGGACTGTGTTGTATTAGTTTTGATAAGAGCACTTCACTACTTACTGCGTAGCTTTTCATTTGTTGTAAAGTGGCTCGACTAGTTTGAACCGCGTTGATGATAACATTGAGTCCAGGCTCAATCAGAATGATATCAGAAGCAACTCTTTCAGCTTCAGTAGCATCCGAAAAAGCGATACCAATATCTGCTTTCTTTAACGCAATAGCATCATTCACTCCATTACTAGTCATACCACAAATATGCTTCCTCTCTTGTAACTTCTTCACAATTTCGTATTTGTGCTCTAAATGAATTTAGTAAGGGAAAAAAAAAACAATGTTACATAGAGAGAACATGTTTGTATTTTATGGGAAAAAGGTCTTATAAACTCTTAAAACAAACCTGGTAAGACATCAGCAAAGTCATCAGCTTCCTCAATCAACTCATCAACATGAAACCGAGCGATGCTTTCGTCTTTGTTTTGACCTACCAAAGAAGTGGATGAGTATATTTTTGTTCCCATACCAAGTTTAAGTCCAGTTTCTTTGGCAATAGCAAGTTCATCACCTATTAAAAAAAACCAATGGAAACATAAGGAAGAAATCGAAGAATTAAAGTCGAAAAGTATAAAAAAAGTAAAGATTATAAACCGGTAGTCATCTTCACGTTGACACCAAGGTTTAGAGCTCTTCTAATGGTATTTTCACCATCATGTTTTGGAGGATCAAACAATGGCAATAAGCTTTCTTTTGGTTTCTCAGGTACAGTCTTGTCAACATTAAGCTTGTTTTGAGTTAGAGTTCCGGTTTTATCGGTGATAAGAACATCCATACTAGCCAACTCTTCAATGGTGGTCATTCGTTTCGCGATAGCTCCTTGTTGAAACAACCTCCAGGACCCAATATTCATCATCAGAGACATAACAGTAGGCATTGAAATAGGGATCCCACCAATCAAAAGAACCAGCATATTGTTGATTCCGTCTCTGTAGTTTCTGCGCTGGATCGGGAACATCACAACGACCTCAATCCACAAACCAATGGCTATGGAAACAATGCAGAAGTTTCCAAGTTTTGTTAGAAGTTTCTTGAAATGTTCAACTTGGTTTGTGTTGTTGTCCACAAGATGCGATGCTTTATGAAAGAACGTGTGGACTCCAGTGGCGATCACAACCGCTACCATCTCACCTTGCGTGCACGTAAAACCGGATAAAACTCTTTCCCCTTGACCTTTTGTTATGGGAATTGATTCTCCGGTTAGAGTTGATTGATCAACTTTTACAGTATTGCCATCGAGAAGACGTGCATCACAAGGAATGATATCACCGAGCTTGATGCTTACAATATATCCAGGGACAAGAATTGAAGCTTCTTGCTCTGACCATTTTCCATCTCTTAGAAGCTTCAAAACACACACAAAAAAAAATTGTTAACCCTTTGAGATTATAGCCTCAAGATTGCATGAAACTCATTTTTTTTCAGTTTTTCATTTAACATATGCATTTGCTTAAGATGCAAACAATTTAGATATATGTCTAGTAGAACAATGAAGCAAACAGAAGATAAAATGTATACATTGTGAAACTTCAATTTCTATCTTTTTAACCCCAAGACAATATGAAAACAAGTAGCTAGGTCTAAAAAAATCTAGTCGTTTAAGAGATTACATAACTAAACCACACGCGTATTGCGCAAATATAAGCGAAAACAAACAATCAATCGAGGTTTTTTCGAGTATAGAACAATGAAGCAAAGAGAAGAATGAAAGGAGTTTATAAAGAAGACCTTTGTTTTGGGAGAAAGATAAGCCATAAGAACAGCAGTAGCATCTTCGGCATTGTTTTCTTCGATAAGGTTGCGTATTGAGTTGAACAACAAAAGACATATAATACCGAAACAAACTTGCAATTCCGGTGGCTTTCCATCGCTGTTAGCCAATAATACAACAGTCATCAATGCAGCTGCTTCCATGACCCAAGGTAAAGGGTTCCACATAAAACCCAACAACTTTAGTATTTGGTTTTCCTGTTGTTAAAAATTAATATAGTTAGTGACTTACTTCATTAATGACTTTAGTTATTGTTTAAGCCAAGAAAAACTATAGAAGTAAATTAATATTCGATAAATTAATACCCAAGTTTCCTTTACCTTCTTCTCCTCGAGTTTGTTGGGACCAAAGATCTGGAGTCTGTTTTCTCCTTCTGTACTAGATAAACCTTTTCTGATGCATTTCAACTGTTGGAAAACTTCTTCAATTGGGATGTTCTCCTGCAATATAATATGAATATATACGATCCAATTATCTGGTGTAAAATATTATTTTCTATACAAATAATAACAATTACGTATGCAACTCTTATTCAAGTCCTGTCGAAATTGTTATTGAAATCCATATATTCTATCTTCATCATATGTATAAAATCTTTACTATTTGTAGAACAGTTTCAAAAGAAAACTTTCATATACAATTTTGTTTTGTTAAAGGTTGTTTCATATACAAATTTTAAGCGTCTTTTCTTTTTACATGCATGTTTTTAGCTCGAGAATTTGGAAAACACCCAATTTCTAATTATGATACTAACAGTTTTTCATGTTTTTTTTTTGTTATCATGATCGATTATAACAGAAAATCTCGAGCTAAACATGCATGTAATAAAAATTTCAACGATCGAATCGATCATCATCGATCTAAGGAGAACGTCACAAGCTTAAAAGAAACAGGATGTATAATAGAACCCTAATTTAATCGAATTGTCAAGTAAAAAAAAAAAATCCTTTGTTAAATTGATTGAATAATTTAAACAAACACAAAGAAATTAAAGAAAACAAAAAAAGTTTACAGAGTAAAAAGAAGGAATTCCTACCAAAACATTATCCTCGTTCTCAATATCCACGAGAGAACCACTAGTCGCCATCTTGTTTCTCTGCGCCTTCGTCAAATCAAAACACAAAAATCGTTAAAATATTCACAAAAACTGCGGAAGAAAGTAACGATGATGAAAATAAATTCAAGAGTTTAAATATAAAGAAGGACAGAGTAAATTCAAATTGAAACGAACAAGATTCTTCGAAAAAAGAGAGCAAGTGAAGGTGAACGACGTTAACTATTCGGTGTCCCTATTTATTATACAGAAAATAGGGGAAAAAAATACATCAGGAGATATTCATTAAATCCATTAAAAAACATCAGGAGATATCAAGATTAATATTTTAATAATTTTAATTTTAAAAACATATCTCTAAGAGAATAAATTTTAAAGGATATTTCTTTAATATTGTTTTAAATAAAATGTGTAATAAGATGAAGATACTCTATATATAAGCTGGTGGAAAACAATTATTAGTATGGGAAAAAAAAAAGAAATAATTAAGAATTTATTAAATTTTGACAAAAAAATTATTAATTTCTTCAAAATTTTCTAATAAACTTAATTCAAATAGGAATATGAGAAACAATTTTTCACGGTTTTGGAGAAATATAAATATGAATTATTTAAGAAAACAAACCCAATTCAAACAGAAATAGGTGAAAATATTAATTTTTACACATCAGATCTAATAGTCTTAGAGCATCATTATTGCAAGAACCCCATATGAAGTTCTTAGCAATTTATTTATTATTATTTTGTTTTGATCGAGAAAGAAGGGTTTTGAAAATTAAGAAACTATATCTAAAAGCTCTTAAATAAGAACTGATTCTTAACAAGAGTTTCTTAACGCACAATTACCGATGCAGTTTATAATATTTTAATGCTAAGAACCCCTCTTTAAGAATTCTTCTTTTCTTGCAATAATGATGCTCTTACAGTCATGTACTCATGTGTCACAGTTTCGGCCAAACTTAATCTTTGACTTCGAGTGAATGAGGCTAAGAAATTGTTTAATCAGACTCATTATTAAAGAGATGACGAATTCGAAGTATGCAATCCTATTAGATGCATGGGAAACACCAACAAAAAAAGGGTTAAGCAATAGCCATACAATCTTATAAATTAAACAACACAACATAGGAACTACAACAAAAATATAGAGAAGGTATTTTAGCAAAAATATATATATATAGAGAGAAACCAAAAAGATCTTGATAATAAAAGCTAAATACTAAACTCTTTAAAAAAAAAACAGTTTTGCTAATTTTGTATTAATATATAATTTAAACTTATACATAATGTAGCTTAATTGATGATAATTTTATTTTATAAGTTATACAAGACGCATGCAATGTTTTTTTTTTTTTTTTTTTGAAAAATTCGCATGCAAAGTTACAAAAATAAAAGAAAAACATGTAATCATACAGATCTAGAAGGAATTGATCGTTATGGCTTATGTGACATGTTACTGCAATATGCCAATACAATAGTCATATACAAATGTGCTTCTTCCACATATTCACTTGAATTTTTTTCTTTACGTATCCACCAAGCTAAGGGTTTTAACTCTCCCGTAGCCTTTGTCTCCTCCGTCTGTCCACGTGCACATCACGTGAAACGACGACCCCACGCTTGCCTCGTCTACGCTTCTGCTTGCCATCTTTATGGACTCGATGAAGTTGGTGGTAGTAGTGAGACTCGTTGTGGTCACGTTCAAGCATATTGTGTAAAACGTCGTCGTCTTGACCATGATGATGTTTATTATGTCTTTGGTGTGTTCTACGATGGTGATTATGGGTTTTAACACCATGCCGATGCTTGTGATTGTGATGGTGATGGTAATGATGACGGTTTACGGCGTCTTCTCTTGTGTGTGGTAATAATCTCCGATGATCTGAGTCGAAATGATCTTCCCACCAGTCGTAGAATGGATCAAAGAGTCCCTTTTGGTGCAAGAGCCAGAGAAGCACACAAGCTGTGAACAAAACCAAACCGTTCATTTAGGTTATTATGTTAGCGATTTGAGTTTGTGGTTGCGGTTGAAATGCTTACTGGTTGGGAAGAGAGTTAGGAGAAGGCCGAATATAACCATCCAGCTCAAGCAAACGTATTGAATGTGGCAGCTGAAGTCGAAGAAACTCGAGCATTTGTTTCTGTACATATTATTTACTCATTGATTCATGTTTCTAAATTATCATTATTTTCTAAGAAGTTTTAAGGAGAAGTGTGTAACCTGCAAGTGTCTCCGGTGATGAAATCGATTAAACCATTGATGATTTTCGTCCATAGGAACCTAATCGATTCAAAGAAACCTTTAGGAAGAGTCTCTGGAATTTGAAACGGATTAGTAACCTGCAGGTTCAAGATACTGGTCACATAACGATCGACATTGACATTAATCAAGAATCATTTGAAATCCATTGTAGAAGGAACCTGAGTTCCATTGTCGAGTACTGTAGCTGTTGTGCTGAATTGACACTCGGCTCTGTCTACTTCGCTGAACTGAGAATCCTTTAGTATAGCTTCACACAAAGAAAACAGAGCATTCTTGAAATAAGGAGTCAGTGAATTGTAAGAGAAGAGGTTCATGTATAAAAAAGAATCACCTGTGCATATATATTTTGCAGCTTGATCTTTAGTCGGGTACAGCTTAAAAGATCGAGTTGTGACCGCTTTTGGTTTTATAATTATGAATTGCTCCTGAAAAAACAATATTAGTTTGTATCATTCCTCAAACAATGCTTCTTCTTAGAAAATTAACTGAGAGTTATTTACCTCAACAAAAGCCACTCCTTTGGAGCAATCAAACTGCATAGGAGGAAACGAGATGCGATTAATATATCGAGCAAAAAATGTCTTGCTATCAAACTATCAGATAAGATTCAGTTTTAATAAATTTTACCGTTAAGCTATAAGATGCTTCTACTTCACCAGTATTCTTGGTTGTAATTGCAGCAACTCCAAATTGCGTAAGTGCCTCAAATGTCGGTATAGCGATGTTTATGATCTTACCAGGGCTCCTGCACCCGTGAGAAAGCTACTTTACCTATATTTATATAAGCAAAATTCCGAAGATGGCTTTACCATCAGCTCTTAGTTCTTAGTTCTATCATTAGATTTGTGTTAAGGGTCTCTGCAACTCCAATGGAAAACGAGTGAGGCCCCGCGTTCTGTATCATATAAAGAGAAAATCCGATAAGCCGACAAAAATCTTAACTCTTACTGATTCAAAAACTAGGAGAGCTGGGAATATAACTGGATGTTGATTGATCCTCTCAAATCTTCCTTCTAGTCCATATAAAGGAAGTTGATGCCGGTCAATCCGGTTTATATCTGCCTGAAATAGACTTTTTATCAGGTGAAAAATGAAGCAGCAAGGTGTAAGAGTATCTCCAATGGTCCTATATTTTTAAAGATTTTTCTATTTCTAGAACAAATTATCTCCAATGGTGCTCTATAACTTACTCTAAAAAATAGAGAAATGAATAGTATTTCTTCAAATTTAGAACAACACTATTCATTTCTCTGTTTTTTTAGAGAAACACTATTGGTTAAGAAAATTAAAATACTATATACTTAAAATAGAGGTTACCATTGGAGCAAACCATTCCTCATAGAGGCAACACTGGAAATAGTCTACGAGCATCTCCAATGGTCCTCTATTTTAAGAGATTTCTCTAGTTTAGAGCAGATCATCTACAATGGTACTAGATCTATAACTCACTCTAAAATAGAAAAATGAGTAATATTTATCCAAATTTAGAACAACACTATTTATTCTTTTATTTTTAGAGAAACATTATTGGTTAAGAAAATTAAAATAATATATACTTAAAAATAGAAGCAACAGCAAACCTTTCCTCTATTTTTGAAGATCTCTATTTTTAGAGAAAAAAATAGACGCAACAATTAAAGATGGTCTAAGGAAAGCTATAATTTACAAGTACTGACCTCGCGGAAGTTCCATAGTTGATTATGCAAGCAACTCCAATATGGTGAACCGCAGAAATCTGGTTGGGTGTTGAAACCTTCGTAGCCAACACCGATTTTATTACATTCTAGGCCATCCAATGTAAATCTCACTCTCTCAAGAAGCATCCACATTGAATAGTTTCCACCTAAGTTCCCTGGTTGTCCCGCTTCAGCCGCCTATTTAAACCAAAATATTCATTTCATTTAGTATTACAGGGCGGCTTCAGCCGCCTATTTAAACAAGTATTTAAAAGATTTCAAATGGACAAGAGCAGTTTACCTCTCTTGGGATTACAAGATAGAAATCCTCAAAAGAAGGAATACTTGTGTAACCAGCAAAGTCTCCTATCAGATTAACTTTTAGAAAATTATCATTTGCAGTAGCTGTCCTATTTTCAGGACCAATTATCACTTTCTGCGACAAAATTAACAACCATAAGGCCAAATAATTCGGTACAAAATCAGCTTGAGAACCCAAAGAAAAAGGAGGATTAATGAAGTAAACATACTGAAACTCTAGTTCCTGTCTTCAACTCAACCCGCACGCTAAATCCTAGTGATCGTTGACCAATGCCGAAAACATGGAACCTAGAGGAAAGAAACCAAGTGGCCAAATCCACATAAAGGGTAAAGTCTAGTTTGCATCTTAATGATAAGAGCATGTGATTAAACATCAAGTAAGTATCCATACCAGTCACCTGGAAAACGAAGGCAATGTGCAGTATTCGCCTTCCCTTTTATCATCTTATCAACTAATCAAAATCAAGAGAAGAGTAAAGAAGAATCAAGATTCATCAACATTCTTTAACAAGAAACAAAAGAAAGGAAACGTAAAACCAAAGAAACACATACAAATATCTCCACAGGATGAAGGCATTATTCGTTGTGGTCCACATCGACAACATATAGGCTGAGTCTGCTCCAAAACATTACCTTTCTCATCACGCAACCTAAATAACCATCACTACAAATTAGTGAAAAAATACTCATCAAATCAATGTTGGTCTATAAAAGATAAGTTTTCAGATTAAGTATCGTTGCCTCTCGCATATCTGTACAATATCTGGTCCAGCATCAGGCTCACATTTTCGAGTCGTACGTAATACTCTTGAGGTTTGTAAGGTACATCCTAAAACGTTTTAAAAAAAAGAGACTAATCTCAGAACCTACATACTACGGTTAATACTAATTCAAGATTAACATAAAGAGTAGATAAATTTCATACCCTAATGTAAGTAAGATCATAGAGAGCATATGCTGATGATTTGTTCACTGTTATCACCGGTGGAATCCGTACGGTTTGCATATTACTACTTGAATTATCTTCAACCTCTACGATCTCCGCCACAATCGAAGCCTCTCCTCCACTCTTTTATTTCATCACCAAACCAAACAAAAATTGATGAACACAAAATCGTAACAAAAGATAAAATGTAAAATTTGGGGGTAAATAGGCTTACGGATCCACTTGGAACAGCGAGATTCAGTACGATTTTAGTTGAACAATTGAGATTCCCTGAATCGGATGATTTTTCACACTTCTCGAGTTTTGATTTCGACAAAATCTGAGTTCCGTTAACTCCGTTTAACATTCCGGCGATTCCGGCGATTAAACAAGCCATCAGCGCCACCGCGTTCACCATTTTTATCAGAAGTTACTCTCTTTTTTCTCGGAGGAGACGACGCCTAATGAAAAATTGAAACTGCTTCTTCTACTTCTTCGTTTTTCCAACGGCTGCTTTGGTTTTCTAATCTCCATCAATTGGAGTTAAACCAGAAATTACAAGTGAACCGATATTAACCGTATTTTTTGTTCTTTTTGCTGCTATGAAAAAGTTCCAAGGGAGGGTGCGCTTTGTTTCATACTCCATCTTCATGGGCTTTAACAGCCCAACAATATTTTGTTCTCCCAAGCCCATTTTCCACAAGAAACCCAACTTAGTTAACCGGAATCGAAGGTCTAATTGAACCGGGAACAACCTTGTGTATAACATTTAGAGAATCATTGGAAGATTCCATTGATTGCTTTGGATCAGATGACAGTTGGTTGACACAACATACACCTTGATTTTTTTTTCTCAAATTAATTTTATGAAATGCATAAGTAGTAGTAAAATGATATTAGAAGTATCTACTATCTATTATGTGTGGCTGAACGAGAAAAATATATTTTTTTTAAAAATGGAGGTAAATAGATAAACATATTATTGTTCTACCAAAAACTTAGAAAACATAATTTATATTAAGAATTAAGATAGTATTAGAATATCGACTAAAGCATTTGAAAACAAATTAATTTTATAATCTTTTAAACTATATAACAAAAATCATATGTAACCCAAAGCAGATAACATGAATTGTAACACAGTGAAACAAGAATAAAAGCTATTCAGTTTTTGTTGTTGTTGTTATTATTATTTCAAATGAAACTGTATATTTAAATTTTAAACAAAACTGAACTGAAATAAAAAAAAAACTGTAGCACCAACATTTATTTTATAATAAATACAAGAATCTGAACTAATAATCAATTAAAGCTAGTGAAACTGTAACTCATCTCTTACACTATATATAAGAATTGCCTTTTCCAATCTTTCCAACAACAACAACACCAAAAAATCCAAAACCAAGAATCATGATGGTAAAAACAAAAGATGTTATGTTTGTGACAGTTTTTATTGTATTATGTGTGTTTATAAGTAGCATTGATGCAGTAACATATATTCAATATCCAAAACCTCCATCAGTTTGTAATCCAAAATCTCCTACCCCAGGTTGTTATTGGCCCAAACCAAATCCACCTGGCCGAGAATGTTAAAAAAGCGATAGATGCCGCGGCGGCGATGCTGATCCAATGTCATACTTGAAGATACTTTTGGAAAAAGCTCTTGAAATATCAGTGTAAACACGAGTAATTCTTCTTCAAAAAAAATAGATAACATTATTAAGTATTTTGTTTTGTTCGCATTAATCTATTTATCACACAAGATTTTTTGTTTCTTAAAGTGAAAATTATTATTTACATATTGCTACTCGAATTATCTTCAACCTCTACGAGCTCCACTTTTTTATTAGTCACAACCAAACACGAAAAGAAAAAACAAACTTCGTGTAACATTCCGAGTACAATTCCGGCGATTAAACAAGCCATCAACACCACCATTTTCATCAGAAGTTTTGGTTTTTAATCTTAATCTATTTGGAGTTAAACCGGAAATTCCAAGTGAACTGAACTAAACCGATTCAATAACTTTAAAATTCTTTTAGAAGGAAAAATTACGAGAAAGCAAAGAAAGCTCGAGAGCCTTTTGATAAAGAACCTTCTTTACTTATTACACAACAATGATAAAATAAACTATAAATTATATATAATCATAAAAATTGCGTAGGAAATATGGGAAAATCAATTTATTTCTTATATATTAAAACAGGGGGAATTTCTCTTTATAATAAGAGAGAGCATTATAAAATCGATTAAACCATAAACGAATTAGTACGAAGTGTTCTGAATTTATTTTATAAAATCCTTTTAAACAAACCAGAAATGACATGAATTGAAACACAGTGAAACAAGAATAAAAACAAAAACTGAACTGAAATAAAAACAGTAGCACCAAAAAAAAATTCAACTTAAACGGTAGATTTAAACAAAAACTGAACAAAAATAAAAACAGTAGCACCAAAAAAAAAATTATAATAAATACAAGAATCTGAACTAATAATAAATTAAAGCTAGTGAAACTGTAATTATCTCTTGCACGATATATAAAGCATTGCCTTTTCCAATCTTTCCAACAAGAACAAAAAAAAAACATCCAAAACCAAGAATCATGATGATAAAAACAAAAGAGGTAATGTTTGTGACAGTTTTGATTGCATTATGCGTGCTTATAAGTAGCATTGATGCAACAAATTATATTCGTTATCCAAAACCTCCATCAGTTTGTAATCCAAAATTTCCTACCCCCGATTGTTTTCCCATACCAAAACCAAAACCAAAACCAAAACCAGTCTGTGATCCAAAATCCGCAGCATGTCCCCAAAATCCATATCACCGAGGATGTTCGATTATCGCTAGATGCCACCGCGATCCTAATCGTCTAACGTCATCTTTCAAGACATTTATAGATAAAGTTCTCGAAACATCAATGTAAATACGATCATGATTATTCAAAAAAGTGATGAATAATAAAAATATTAGTTAAGTATTTTTTTCACATTAATCTTTCTAATAATTATGTATCACGCACGATTTTTTTTTTTTAAATGAAAATTTTATTTACAGTTCCTTGCCAAAGACTCAAAGGTCAAGACTCAAAACAATGAATTTTAATAAATTGTGGTACAAAATATCAATCACATTTAATTTGTTTTTATGCTCTCATCATTTACTTGAGCTACATGTGAATTATTTCTAGCTCTAGAGATCATATTATAGATTGAAACAGATGGATCAATTCCTGAATCCATCATCTTCTCAATCAAATCCTCAGCTTCTTTCAATTTTCTTTCTTTACAAAGAACTCCAATCAAATAACTAAAGCTAGCAACATTTGGAGCCAACTTTTTCTCTTCCATCTCCTTGAACAACCTCAATGCTCTATAAGAACTACCTTCCTTGCAATATCCAAGAATCATTGTATTGTATATCACCTCGTTCTGTTCTAACTTCTTTTCGACCATCGACCTAAAAAGCCTCGACGCTTGGTTCATTTGACCTTTAATGCAAAACCCGTGAATCAAAACACTAAAGGTGTGAACATCTGGGACTAGTCCTAGCTCCTCCATTGATGATCGAAGCTGAATTGCTTTCTCCATGTTATCCAAACGAGCAAATGTGTCGATAAGAATTGTGTATGTTACTTTCGACGGTTCAATCCCTCTTTCTTCCATCTCTTTAACCATCTTAGCTGCTCCTGAAGTATCTCCTTTTTTACAGAATTCAGAAACTAGAATGCTATAGGTGACTAGAGAGGGAAACAAACCTCTAGACTTCAGATATCTACATAAACTCAACGCCTTCCCCAATTTGCCATGGCTCATAAACATTAAAGTAGCTAAAATTTATATAAGATCATAATCTTTATATATTGGTATTTTTATAGTAGTTTCTTTTTGGTTAAAAGGCTTGATTTTCTTATAGTTTTTTTATAAACAAACAAAGAAAAAAATTCTTTTTTCGAGATGATGGCACTTTTGGCCATATATTCAAACATAGATCGACGGGTCAAATTTTAGATATGACTAATTATAGATTGGATTGAGCATCATGTGATTGGGTTATGATACCATATTAGATTATGGACTTCAAAATTAAAACCAATTGACAATTGATGGATTGATCTATATTATTTATATAGTATTTAAGATCTGTGCTAAATCATATATAATGATAATAAATAAGATAAATAAAATGTTAAAAACATAAAACAAATCTAATCTAAAATACCAATTATAGTCTATAACTATACAAATTAATAAATTATCAAGGAGACATTTCTCCGCGCCATATAGTACGGATTACTATCTAGTTATATTGTAAAAATACATAATTAAAAAATAAGTGTATACAACTCTTGTACTCTTGTATTTAAACCCATCTTCTTGACCAAGAATAGCTGAAAGAACAGTGGCTCTATATATAAGGCCCTAACACCCGTTGTAAATTCCTGGTTAGAAGGTTAGCTAGAAGTTTATTTACCAAGGACTTGGAAGTTCGAACAGCATGTGTTAATGACTTAATGAGATCACACAGCCAAAAAAAATAGATTTCATCAAATCTCAAGTAGTAACCACAGCTCAAATTTGATGTGGGATCAGATAAGAGATAATAACCATACATGTTTATGTAAATATGTTAATTTTTTGTTTTTAAATGTAAATATGATCATTTTCGTTCCAACACAAACATAAGAAAGTAACATCAAAACCGTCATCATCTCTCCCTCCATACTGATCGTATCTGTTTGCTTCAGTTGAGTTTGGCATTCTCATTAGTTCTCGGCGCACTTCACTTGAATTACCAGCTCCAGAACTAGCCTTTCCAGCTAAACCACTAGACTTCACATTCAGCACCTAAAAAAGGAAGTATTGTACAAACTTAGAGATACATACCTGTGTCCTAGCATTACTAGTTACAATGATTAGACACTATATTTTAAACAAAATTAATTAAATAAATAAGGGCTCTTTTTAGTTCTTTTCAAATTAATCAAACGTTGAAGAAAATATGTGTTTTTTTTTTCTTTTTTCTCATCACTATATATCAGGTTCTTTGATTCTACAACTACGTATTTCTTGATTTGACAGGGTTACGTACAAGTGATGAGTAAACCTTGTCCAGCATTGCCTTAACCTTCTCGACGATTTCATTTACAAAGGTTGCTTGGTTGCTTCCAAAACAAATAAGAAATAAAATCATGACGTACGAATGTATATGAAGATAACAAATGTTAGTGGAAGAAACTATTGTAAAACGACTTCATTTTGGTATGTGTAAGATTTTTAAAGCTATAAAACTTTAATTTCCTTTAACAAAAAAGAAGACTTTAATTTCCAGATATTAGGAATCTCACATTCAAAATTTTGAAGATTTTAATTTTGTTTATAAAAAAACATGGAAAAGGAATTATGCACACCACATTTCTTTCTGAAAACCTAATTGAAATTAATATAGTAATTTTCACATTTTTTAGGTTTCGAAAGTGGTTACGCTACTATATACTATACGAATTAAAAATATAACTAAAAGATAAAACGTCCTTAATTTAGTGAAACCAGTAAATACAATACGATGTTTACTTATATAAATCAAACCTCTCCTTTTTATATGTCAAGCCCGAGCGAGACGCGACCGAACCCAAAGCTCTCCTCCATCCGTCGAATCTCTCCTCTGCATCCTCCCAAGCCTTCTTACTAATCTGCCTAGCCTTTTTTCGTTCTTCATTCTCCAACCGCAGTAGATTGTGGTTGAAAGTACTTGGTCCTGCCTGAAGTTTGACGTGACAAGTCTCAACCTCGAAGAAGATAGGAAAAGAATCAAGCATCTTAAGTTCCATTCGTTTATCGATCTCCACCAACTCATCTAAGCACCAAGTAGACTCGGAATAGTTCTCGGAGAAGATCACAACAGCGATCCTCGAGTCTCTTATCAGTTTCAAAATATTCTCATAGATAGGTTTTCCCCTAGGTGCGTCCTCATCTGTTACCACGTTGACACCACCCTTTATTAATGCGTCTTTGAGAAAGCTGAAGAAGGTATAGCGAACGTCTCTGCCTCGGAAACTTACAAACACTTGATGCTTCGGTGGAGCTTTGCCAGTCATGGTCAATACCTTCTTTCCAACCATTGTTAGGGAAAATGCAAGAAAACAGAGACGGAAACCTTGCAAAAAATTAAAATAGGGAGGCTTAATGGAAATGAGAATAGAGAAGCGTGAGATTGATGAAAGGAACTGCACTTGTTTATTAGCCAACATACTTGTGATTATGTTATTCGTTTGTTTACTTTACCATATATTATTATATATCGATGGTAAAATTAGAACATGTTAAATTATGTTTTAGCATGTAAATAAGTTATTGCTTTATACAAAATATAATTATATTCAAAGTTAATATTATTATATGTTTTGTTATTTATGAATTATTGTAAACGTATTGAACTTGATGATTATTATTGATGATATCACAAGTATATAGATATATATACATGTACAATAGGATCATATCGAATCTGTATGATTGTGTCTTGCTATACAAGTATTCACATAAATCAATCGTAGGATATTCTAATGTATATCCTAGTTTCCTTAACTATCAATTATGTCATGCTAATAAAATTATTATACATGTTATATACAAAACATGAATATTCAAACAAAATATAATTCTATATTTTGTTATTTGTGAATCATATTATGCTAACAAGGTGTCTAATATGCTATTTATATATTTAGCACTCTATAAATTATTATTATAATAAAATAACTTTTTATAATGAAATATATAAAATATTAATGAGATAAAAAATTTACTAACAACAATATTTAACCGTTAACAGAATTATATATATCATGTTAACACAATATTTAACCGTATAATCTAGAGCTTATATCCCCAAATATTTGATCGTTAAGATAATATTTAACCGTTAAAATTATGATAGGGATATTTTGGTTCAAAAATTTATGAGAGGAGAGATAACTAATTAATGAAAAACTATTACCATAATTTTAATTTTTCAATTATATGTTGGTATAGATTGCAATTTCTCTTATCAAAATTGTAGAGAAAACAACTTATGATCACAATTTCTCTATATTTAAATTTTTTTAACAATTTATAAAATTAAAAATTTGTAAACTTTAACAAATTCTAACATTTACGAAATCTTATATAATTTGATAAACATATATAAAACTAAAATTTCAAATATATGAAAATAAAAATACAGAATTTTACTGTCTTAAAATGATAGCGACATAAAAATAAAAGTAAAATAATGTCTACCCTAATCTTCTTATATATCACCATCTCTTGACTGTTTCAATTTTTTTTTTTAAGTTTTATTGACTGTTGAAACTTTCAACTTGAAACTTTCAAGTTGAAACTTCCAAGTTGAAACTTTCAAGAATCAATTATGAAAAGAAAAAGAAAACTCCTTTTGAATTGGCCATTATCCAATTAGGCATTTTCATATATGGTACTTTTACTCCTACCAAAAGAAAATTATGCCATTCTTACACAACAACAACAAGTCAACAACAACAACACACGCACCAAAATGACAGAAAGAGATGCAAGGGAAGATATGTTGAGAGAGAGGGAAGAAATAGAGAAGTTGAGGAACATGACAGAGCAGGAGATAAAGAATCCAAAATTAAATTTCAAAAAAAAAAAAAAGGAATCCAAAATTAACCTTCATCAGCTCAAACGAAAAAGAGATGGAACTTTGAATTGAACTCTATTCAAAGTTCCACAACGGTGCCTTCTTTAAGGCAGATCCTGATGATGAGGCAGCTGGTAGAAGTAGAAGTACAGGCAATGGATTCGACATTTAGACAAATGATCAAGTCACTTATGATTAACAATATATAGACAAGTACTGGGTCAATAGATACATTATTGAAGAAAAAAAAATACATCGTGGAGAATATATTAATATTATAATGCCATGATGCACAAATTTAAACTGAGGTTCGCAGAAATTGAATATTATACTTTGAAACTTGTCTGGTTTACGGATAAGACCGACACTTGTATATTAATATAAGTTAATATGATATTAAGAAAATTTCTGAATTCTAAAACACTGTAGTATTCTAAATTACAAATAGTCATCTATCAATTATAATGGAAAATAAATATTAAACACTTACAGCCTGGCCCGTCACTCAGAATGAAAGAAAACTGACAAAATATTCACATTCGATATCCAACCAATATTATTATTTATTTTAAATATTCTTTTCATGAAATAATTTTTTTTTTGTTGGGGTTGATCCTTGGCTCCCAAGGCATCCACCTCGCCCAACGTAACGTATCAAAGGAACGTGCACGGGTGCAATGTGTGTTGGAGGTCTGATGAATGAGAGTCATAACAGTTGGAAATATATACAGTAAAATCAGGTCATTGGTTAGCAACTCATCTCCCAGAATATGCAAATGAAGCTTTACCACCAAATGGATCGACAGAATTTAAAGCAGCTATTTGAAAAATGTAAATAGCTCCAAAGATCAAACATTTTTTTATGGAGAATGCTCTCTAATGCGATGACGATTGGCAGTATACTAAATCACAGAGGTATAATCAGAGATCCTCAATGTAGACGATGTTGTGTGTCAGAAGAAACTGTTGAGCATCTATTTTTCAACTGTCGATATGCACAAGCCATTTGAAGGGGCACACAAGTACCTCCTTATCCGATACTATATGATGTTATATCCTCGTTTGATTCAAAATTCCAAGCTATTATTGATTGTCAAGAAAAATTCCACTCTGGACTTTATGGAGGATTTGAAAGAGCTGAAATCTATTAGTCTACCAAAAACAGAGCAGTTCCTGGCGCTATGATATACAAAATGCCATAAATGAAGCTAAAGAATGGACTTCTTGTTGGCATAAAGAATACAAAGTTTGTAATATAACCGCTGTGACACAGAAAAATTTAGATACTTTGACAACAACTATATATTGCAAATTTCCCGATATCAAAAATAAACTGATGTATAAGCTAATTCAAATCAACTATATAGTTTAATTCAAATCACTGAAACTTTTCTCATTGTTTATTTGAGAAACAAGTGAATCATTTTTGGCTCTAGAGATCGCACTATAGATTGAAGCAGATGGATCAATCCCAGAATCAATCATCTTCTCAACCAAATCCTCAGCTTCTTTCAATTTTCTTTCTTTACAAAGAACTCCAATCAAATAACTAAAGCTAGCAACATTTGGAGCCAAATTTTTCTCTTCCATCTCCTTGAATAACCTCAAAGCTCTATAAGAACTACCTTCCTTGCAATATCCAAGAATCATTGTATTGTATATCACCTCGTTTGGTTCTAACTTCTTTTCGACCATCGACCTAAAAAGCCTCGATGCTTCGTTCATTTGACCTTTAATGCAAAACCCGTGAATCAATACACTAAAGGTGTGAACATCTGGGACTAATCCTAGCTCCTCCATTGATGATCGAAGCTGAATTGCTTTCTCCATGTTATCCGAACTAGCAAATGTGTCAATAAGAATTGTGTATGTTACTTTCGACGGTTTAATCCCTCTTTCTTCCATCTCTTTAACCATCTTAGCTGCTCCTGAAGTATCTCCTTTTTTACAGAATCCAGAAACTAGAATGTTATATGTGACAAGAGACGGTGATAAACCTCTCGACTTCAAATCACTGCATAAACTCAACGCCTTCCCTAATTTACTCACATTACAAAATCCATCAATCAAAGTGTTATAAGTGATCAGATTCGGGTTGATTCCATCACTCTTCATTTGATACATCAGCTTATTAGCTTCATTTGCCTTCATCTCTCTACACAACCCACTGATTAGAGTATTATAAGTAACAATATTACACGAAACTCCTCTCTCACGCATTTCGTCGAACACTTTAAAGGCGTCTTTTGTTCTTCCATCTTTACAAAGCTGATTCATCACACAGTTATACGTATATAGGTTAGGGAAAACTCCATCTTCCTTCATCTTCTCGTACAACTCAAACCCTTCTTTCTTAATCCCGTTTTTGAATAAACCATGAATCAAAACAGTGTAACTACACTCATTAGCTACTAAACCAAGCTTCCCCATTTCTGAAAACAAACCTTTCGCCTTTTTGATTTCTCCTTTCTTGCTACACCCATCAATCAAAGTAGTGTAGATAACAACGTTAGGAGAAAACCCAAACTCTCTTAATTCAATAAAAAGATCAAAACTTTTCTCAATTTCACCAGATTCACAACAGCCTTTAATCACAATCCCAAAGCTATACACATCCAAATGAACTTTGGTTTTGTTCTCGTTGAAGAAACTCCACCATTGATTGAATGAAGATGACCCAACAGTGAAAGTTAAGAGATTGTTGAAGCAATTCGATCCAGGAACAAAACCCTTATTGACCATTTCGTTGAAGTAAGAGATTGATGAGTCTAGGGATTGAGATTGAACATATGTGTTGATGATTACCTCATAGAGTCGAAACTTGGTTTTTGATATTTCTGATTCTTCTGTTAAAAACTGTAACAGAGATGAAGAAGTGAAGAATTGGGAATGGATTTTTCCAGAGATGACTTGTAGAAGAAGTGATTGAGCGTGAGAGAATAAGTTTCCAGAGAGAAGGAGACGAAGAAGGATTGAGATGGATTCGTGAGTGTGATGAAATTTATGAAAATTCGACGAATTTAATAGAGAGAAAGCCTTTAATGGAGGAACCTTGATTAGATTCGCTAACAGAACAAGAGTTTTCTGGGCTTTCTCCGCCATTGTAGATTTGTTTAAACAC
Organism: Cardamine occulta; assembly: GCA_028015245.1. Taxonomy (NCBI): domain Eukaryota; kingdom Viridiplantae; phylum Streptophyta; class Magnoliopsida; order Brassicales; family Brassicaceae; genus Cardamine; species Cardamine occulta. The sequence goes on from CM051390.1 coordinate 3,408,509, forward strand.
TAAACATTGAGGCGCCGAAGAAGATTAAGAAGAAGAAGCCATATCTGAGCTTAATTAAGCACCATGAATCCATGATCATTTAAAATTAATCATTGTTTAACCCAAAAAAGCCCATTCTTTAATGGTCTGAATAAAATTCAAGGCCCATAACTTTAAAGTGGGTCTTGTTGATCCATTAAGACTTTAGTTCACCTACTCTACTGCACCAAAACTGTATGAAACAAATCCGATTTGAAATTTCATCGAATAAAAAGTTATCCGATTTTATTGTATCTTTTACCTCCAAAAGAACCTACTAAAAAAACGATTTAAAACTTCAAACGGCTGTCAAAATCTTTTGAATTAAAAAAATCTAATTTAAATTAAGTCGTATCAAATTGAAAAAATTCTACACGTTGCTTAATTTCCTTAATATATTTTTAAAAATACCCAGACAAAAACAAGAAAAACGCCTCGAATTTGACACACATAATTACGGCATTAGTTAAAAGAATGGCAAAAAATGTAAATAACCAAGAACATGAGGATAATCTAGGGACAATCAAAACATCTCCGTTAACTTTTTTTTTCTTAATTTCCCTCACATTATTTCTCTCTCTCTCTCACCTTTCTGCAAAACTTTGTACGTCCAAAAAACTCCAAAACCAAACCCTTCACAAATCGTAAAATCCCTTTCGTATATGGAACTCATCAATCAAAATTGAGAATCAAGAAACCTAAACAATGTCATCATCATTAACAACAACAGAACCAGATTCAACATCTCTACCTAATAATTCTCGCGTCGGTAGAGCAAATTCCGACGGAATCATCGACACTACACCGTTTCTTCCACCCGCAATCACCAGAACCATAAGCGTAGGCGAAGAAAACAATGGGATTCACCGATCCGCTAGACGACAAGGTCTTAGAGAAGCAGCGAGGTTCCTCCGTCACGCCGGTAGCCGGAGAATGATGCGTGAGCCGTCGATGCTCGTTAGAGAAACCGCTGCTGAGCAATTGGAAGAGAGACAAAGTGATTGGGCGTATTCGAAGCCTGTGGTGTTTCTTGACGTTTTGTGGAATCTTGCTTTTGTAGCGATCGGTGTTGCTGTTTTGATACTTAGCCGTGACGAGAGACCTAATATGCCGTTGAGAGTTTGGGTTGTTGGTTATGGTGTTCAGTGTGGGTTACATATGGCGTGTGTGTGTGCTGAGTATAGACGGAGGAGGAGGAGGAGTAGTAGGAGAGGGACACGTCATCGATCTTCTTCATCTTCTTCGGAGGAAGATGGTGGTGGTGGTGGTGGTCCTGGGTTTACGAATTCGTCGCAGCAGTATGTTTCGTTGGCGCAATTGGAGGACAGAGGAGATTCTAGGTATTGGATTTCGATTTGTGATTTGTTTGATTTGGGATCAGAGTTTGTGATTTCGAATTTGGGTGAAGCTGGAGATGAATTTGTATATTTCAATGTGGAAGCTAATTTTTTTAGGTTAATATTAGTTGATGCTTATTGTATGTGTGATTCTTTCAACTTTTAGGTGAAAAGATATAAATGATATAGTCTTGGTGAATGAAATTGATAAAGAAGAAACTTCACTGAAACCTTCAGCTTATGTTCTTGTTATGTTAGAAGTTCAAGGCTGATCTTGAACATGGTTGCAATTGATTTTTTAGAGATAGTTTAGGCTATTTTGATCCTTCTTTATTGTTTGTCTGAGTTTCATATCTCTGAAATTTTCCTTTTTTGTTTCCATATGGACCTTGTTGATGATCCTTAATGTTGATAGTCTCAGTACTTCTGCAAAGCATCTTGAATCAGCGAATACAATGTTCTCGTTCATCTGGTGGATAATCGGATTCTATTGGGTATCTGCTGGAGGCCAAACATTATCTGGTGACTCTCCTCAGCTCTATTGGTATGTTTCTTTTTTTCTAGATTTTCTTTGAAGTTGTATCTTTGTGGGTTTTCTTAAAAACTTTGACTTTGGTGTTTTTGAATTTCAGGCTGTGTATCATTTTTCTCGGTTTCGATGTTTTCTTTGTCGTTTTCTGTGTTGCGTTGGCTTGTGTCATCGGCCTTGCTGTTTGCTGCTGTCTTCCATGCATAATTGCAATCTTATATGCTGTTGCCGACCAAGTAAGCTCTCTTCTACTTCTATTCCCAAACCAATTTTCTTGTTTAGAAACCGTTTTCTTCATCTAATGATTGATTGTTTTCTCTTTTTTCAAATTGGTGCAAAACAGGAGGGAGCCTCGAAAAATGATATAGATCAAATGCCAAAATTCAGATTTAGAAAGATTGATAACGATGAAAAGCTCCCAGGCAAGGCAAAAGGAATCATGACAGAATGTGGAACAGATTCACCTATCGAACGCTCACTTTCGTCAGAAGATGCGGTACTCCCATTTCCACATTCTTATGCAGTTCTACATTTTCAAATTGTGTAGAGTGATAACGTGTTGCTTCTTATTATTCTTCAGGAGTGCTGCATTTGTCTCTGTGAATATGAAGATGGAGTTGAACTAAGAGAACTCCCTTGTAACCATCACTTTCATTGCGCTTGCATTGATAAATGGCTTCATATAAACTCTCGTTGCCCGCTATGCAAGTTTAACATCTTGAAGGATGCAAACGAAGTCTAGTAAAATCTTGTGTGGTTCTAGGAGACTAAGATGAACCCGAACCATTCTTGACCAGAAAGTTTCAGGTAATATGGTAAAACTCTGGTTCGTGTTTTAGTGTTGTGTAATTAGAAATCTAGTCCATATATCCTTCTCCTGTGATTTCTGTTACAATGCATAGTGGGAAGTGGGAATTAAGTCTTGGAATTGATTTGGACTTTGGTTTTTATTCTTCTTCTTCATGTGGAACGAGGAAACAGAGGTTGCGTTTGTCGTTTATTAATAAAAAATTGAAATTTTATCAAACAACGACGTCATCTGTGCGGTACGAAACAATCGGCACCGTTAACTTACATTTTAGCTGTCAAAATGGACGTCGTTGGCTGAACCAGATTGAAACGACGTCGTTGGCTGAACCAGATTGAAACGACGTCGTTGGCTGAACCAGATTGAAACGACGTCGTTGGATGAACCACGCTGAAACGACGTCGTTGGATGAACCACGCTGAAACGACGTCGTTGGATGAACAGATTAAAACGGTGCCGTTAACTTTAACAAAAGAAACGACGTCGTAGATTTGTCTTATTGAAACGGTGCCGTTAGAATTCACAAATGAAACGACGTCGGTATAGTTCGGTTACTCGTTACGAAATTTGATGTTTCAAAAAGTTATGGACTTACCAAAAAAAAGAAAAAAAGATTTGAGAAAATGAAAAGAATCTTGTAAGGTTATTTTAGTCTTTTTAATCAGCGTCGTCGTGCTCTTTCCGCGCTCCTGCCCAAAAACCCAGAGCTCCAAGGGACAACAAAGTACACCCTGAAGAAGCCTTTCTCCTGCTCCCTTCTTCATCTTCTTCATCGATTTCAAAATTTACGTTATAGGTCAGAGGATACTTTCCGTTTCCTGCCTGAAACGGTAGGCGAAGATGGATTCTCTGTTGCAGCGTTACCGGAACGATCGCCGCAAGCTCCTGGAGTTTCTTATGTCTTCGGGTTTGGTAACGGAGCTTCGTTCCCCTGCTGGTTCTTCTACTTCTCTTTCTCCAGCTGATTTGGATGCTCTCAGCGCTGATTATGTTTTGGATTGCGTCAAATCCGGTGAGTTTATGATATTTTGTGTAGCTGTTTTTTATTTGCTTAGAAAAATCAATATCTCTATATCTGAGTCGTTAATGGAGTTATCAGCTCTTTCCATCTTCTTAGCAGTTTGTAATCTGTGAAATTGATTTTTGGTATGTGAATTGTTTTCGTCCGATTTGTTAATTTCATAGAGGTTTTGATTTGCCAAGTTATCTGAAGCATCTATGTAGCTAATTATTATTGCTGAAACACTCCATTTCCTGAACACGAACGCAGGTGGTGTAGTCGATGTATTCAAGGGCACGGAGAAATTCAATTTTGAGTCCTCATATCCCATAACGGTGAGCTGTGACAATTCGAAGTCAAAATTTTGCAATACATCCTCCTTTCACAATTCATGTGGTTTGAGCTGTTGATGTAAAACACCAATGACTTGTTTTGCTGTTAACCTTTGAAGATGATTTAGTTTTTGATGATTTGGATTTGCAGATACGCTCTGAGTCTAGAGATTCTTATTTTCTTGTATCGAGTCCAGATATAGCAGGATCTCCTCCTCGCCGTATGCCTCCCTCTCCAGTTAACATGGAAAAATCCAGTGACATTGGCCCAGACATTTCATGCAACATTGATTCTTCTAATACTTCTTCGTCTAGAGACAACTATATATTTAAAGAGGAAACACCTGACGTCAAACCTGTGAAACCTATCAAAATCATTCCTCTTGGCTTGCCACCCTTGAGAACAGGTATTTAGTTAGGCAATTGCTTTTTGAATTTTCTGTCCTAGACTACTATTTGATTCTTTGTGAATCTTTATTATTTTGGTTTCCATCTTTCGAGTGAACTGATACATGATGTTAGGGATTTTGAAGGGTTATCGGATGATGATTTGCGAGAAGCAGCTTATGAATTAATGATTGCGTCTATGCTGCTTTCAAGGTACTCCACTCTCTTTTTTCTCTCCACACATGTCTATTCTGTGTTACCTATGATGCAGCCTTCCAGCTATTTTCTGGATAGATCTGTGCGGTTTTGCTTCTGCACATTTTTTACACTGTTGTTTGAAACAGTGTTGAGGCGCATCCTACTCAGAGACGAAAGATAGAAAAAAGCTCAAGACTAATGTTAAGTTTGAAGAGAAAAGACAAACCACATCTACAGCCTCAGATCTCTAATACACACTCAGAGGTCATGAACATGATCCGTGTCCAGATGCAGGCAAGCTCCAAAGAATTAGCAGTTATATATATTTCAAAGTTACTTTAGTTGCATCACTTTCATTGAATCTTGCTGTGCTGCATATTTTTATGTTCTTGTTTGTTTTTGCTTTATAGATTTCTTCAAAGATGGATACCTGCATACGGAGAAATCTGGTACAGTTGGCTGCATTAAAGACTGGTGAACAAATTGATCTTCCACAGTTAGCATTGGGACTTTTGGTTGGAATCTTCAAATCAGATTTTCCTAATGAAAAACTCTACATGAAATGGAAGACTAGACAGGTGATAATGAACTACAGTGCTGTTTTTTCTTGTCGTCCTTATGCATCTCTTTCAACCATTTCATGGATTTCTTGGTTTGATATTGATTATATGATAATCTCCTGCAAGTCTGGATGTCACCCATCTTGGGCTCTGCTGTGATTCCTTTTTCTTCTTGCTTGCCTTCGAAATTTCATTGACCAATATTTTATGCAGAAGCTTGAATGAGAAAAAGTTGGCACATAGGCATATCTTTTGTAAAACATAACTTGCTTTAATAGGCGTCTGCACCTTTTGTGATTTTGGTTGCCTTACAAATTTTATCTACTTCCGTATCATTCTGCTTGTCTGTGAACATTTACTTAAGCGTGTAGATATGCATATCCAGAATTTGTAAAACACAACAAAACTATGGTCGGCTTTATTGTTACAGTTATTGAATTAAGTGTCTTTTTTCATTCGTCAATATAGGCTAACCTACTAGAAGAAGTCCTCTCTTTCTCACCTAGCCTGGAGAAAAATGAACGAGCAACTGTGAGAAAATGCCTTGCAACGATTAGAGACTCGAAGGTGCGTACTATATTTTTGATCTAGATGTTTAGTAGCCAGCAAGTTCTCATTTAGTGATATGACTTAACAGACTTCTCTTTCTTGAATCTTAAACTATGTTTGGCTCGCATAGGAATGGGATGTTGTAGTGTCTGCTTCGCTGCGGATTGAGGTTCTATCGTCTATAAGGCAAATGGCTTCGAAGTTGTCATCACTACCAGGTCGATGTGGTATTGAAGATGAAACTTATTACTGGACTGCTATCTACCACTTGAACATTAGATTCTATGAGACATTATTATATGGCGTATTTGATACTCTTGACGAGGGTCAAGTCATAGAGGTAGATTTTCTTAGTCCTTGTTTTTTTTTTCTTATCACTTGTCCCATGCATATTGGTCCTTGACATCATATGTATATCAGGATGCCTCATCAATGCTTTTCCATATGAAATCAATTTGGTCGACATTGGGCATAACTGAGAATCTACATAATGCAATTTATGGATGGGTTCTTTTTCAACAGGTACATCTTATCACCATTGGTCCACTTATTCTTCAGAAATCTGCCTTATCTAACTGATCACTCTGTGCAAAAAGATGGCTTGTTAGAGCTCTATTTAACATTGAGCACAAAAACTTTTCACCAATAAAAAGTTGTTTTGTTTCATTTTCTTAATCAAAGGTGTATTAAGCACACACACCAATGCATGTACATTAATAATTTATTCCAGACAAGAGTTTAAGTTAGCTATCACATGTGCTCCTTTCCTGGGAAGTTTGTGTACACAGGTGAACCTTCTCTTTTAGGGACCGCAATTCAGGAGTTCCAGAAAGTTACTTTCACTGAAAAGGGCAACCCGAAGGAAGATCTTTATTTAAATCATCTAATATGTTCGAGGCAAACCATTGGAACTGACATACACTTAGGTCTCGTGAAGGCGATTTTCGGTTCAGTTAGTGCTTGGTGTGATGATAAACTCCAAGACTACCATTTACACTTTGGTAAGGTCAGTTCTCTATCTATGATAACGACCTTGTATATTTTCATAATTGTGCGCATTTTTTCCAAAATTTCTGGCCAGAGTTCTATTAGCATTCAGTTCACAAATTGTTCCTTTTTTTTAGTAATCAAGATCATTAGATTTTTGCTATTTCCTAACTGTACAAATGAAAAACTCTTTTCATCTCAGTTGTAAATTTATCATGTCGAATTTGTTTTTGCAATTCCACCATGACATGATAAGCATTGTTTCTTTAAATAATTTTTTGATCTTCTATTTCTCCTCAGAAACCTCGTGATTTTGGAATGCTTGTAAGTTTGGCATCAATAGTTGGACTTCCTTCAGCTGACTGTACCAGAACTGAGGTTGGTGCCCTGATGTTTGCTACACCTTCCATTTCCATTTAGCTACTAATTTTCTTTTGCCTTTTCCATTTTATATCTATATATTTTATATCTGTTCACTTGTGAATATCCAGTTGAAGTTAACATTCTTGGAAAAGTGCTGTGTGCCAAAATTCTCCTTATGGGGGCCCCTTACTAGCTGTTTCAAACTAGCTCATTTTGGTGGTGACATTTGCATAACTTTCTTGTGCTTTTCTGCAGTACAACTAACTACCCAGGGCTAGAGATATTTCTAGCATGACTATGTTTTATGTATTAAGTGTTTGGCTGTAATAAGAAAAGCATTCCTAGTTAGGTATAAAAAGAGGAACTGCATATATCTTTTCTAGTTTGGGCTTGTGATGTGGAGGTATACTTGGATGATCTCCGTTGATATATGGTTTTTCTGTTGCAGCTTATCAGGCTAGATACCTTGAGTGATGATATTAGTGATAAGATACAATCCTATGTTCAGAACTCTATCAAAGGTGCATGTGCCAGGGTGAGATTTTGTCATGGTTACTTGTATTGCTATACTGTATCAGCCATTTCTTTTTTCGACTATATCATATGATGTTAACATATACTAACATTCGATGTTCTTATCCTCCTAGGCTGCACATTTTGCATATGTGAAATCTCATGGTGAACGTACGCATGCTCTAGCTCTGCTTGCAAATGAACTTTGCATCATCGCAAAGGCAGAGATCAATGAATTTGTCCCAGTTTTCTCCAAATGGTTGCCCGAATGTATGATGATCTCGGCCATGCTGCTGCATCGGTTTTATGGAGAAAGACTGGTTTGTCCCTCAAAATTTTCAGTACTTAAGGAAAAACAGTTTGTCACTGGTATCTATATTTACAATTTTGATCTTTGGTTCTACTGGTGCAGACGCCTTTCCTTGAAGGAATTTCATCCCTCTCTGGTGATGTTAGGAAAGTAGTTCCTGCTGCTTATATGTTAGAGGAAGACTTAACTCAACTGTATAATTGTCATAGCAAATCCAAGTTGCGCGAACCTTACCTCCAAAAGTTGAAGAATTACGAGGTCATTGAATCAAAAGTTCTTATATGAATTAGATTTCAGAACAAAATTATATCACTTTTCAGTTTTATGGTTTCCTAATTCAATCTATCATGTCAAATTAGTCATGTAAGAGACTATCCATATTTATTTATGTGCAGATAGAAAAGGTTGTCAAACCAGTAATGCTGGACTGGCTTATCTCTCAACATGATCATATCTTGCAATGGACTAGGCGAGCTTTTGAAATTGAGGTAATATATTCTCGGAAAAATATTGACATGTTGATTTCTGTTGACAGTAGATGGACATTCAATTTCGGCCATAAGGGGAACTTATTTTGATGGATCACTTTAAACCTCATCTGGTCAGCAATTCAGCATTGAGAAATTTTTGAAGCAAACAAAAAGTTGCATCATAAAATAGTTCTGATGTCATAATATATACTGACTAAATGAAGGATATGTGAACTTAGAATGATGTTACATAAACAGACCTTCCATTACTTCTCAGAGCAAAACAAATCCAAAGCATTATGCAGAAAACTTTGTTGTCCAAAAGATGGAAAAAGTATTTTAATCACAAGGCTTTTCTATGAGCAGGAATGGGAGCCTCTATCAGTTCATCAAAGACATGCTGCATCAATCGTTGAAATATTCAGGATCATAGAAGAGGTATATCTACATAGTACTTCCATGACATTATTAAGCTGAATAGTGTGCAAAATGTAGTAGCTTACAGCAGGCTCAGAAATATATATAAATCAAGTTCAGTTAGCAAAAATATTTTTCTTCGCTTTAGGTTGCCTCTGGATTTACATGTTGGTTTTTTTAAAGTTCTTGCTTTACTTCTCTAGTATGATTCTTCCACATTTACTTTTTAATGTTGCACAAATATATTTGCCATCTTACTTTCTCATTTCATTTACTCCGCAGACTGTGTCTCAGCTATTTGGTTTACATCTACCTGTTGATATCACACATCTCCAAGCTCTTCTCTCATTAATTTACCATAGCTTGGATACTTATCTTCAGAGAATTTTCGATCAACTAGGTATTAACCAACTCTACATCTTCGTAATATTTGTTGCTGAGTCTTGTACTCACTCCCATGGAGAATGCTATGTTCAATTCTTTTCTTTTATGTCAATATCCAGAGACACATGTTTAAGCAGGCTTATATATGACTGGTAGATTACGTGTTGTGTTTCTTTGTATGGCACCTGCTTGAGATTGACATTTTTTAGTATATATAGAATCTAAGGTGAAATGAAAACATATAGAGTATGTGTTTTAAATTATGCGATTTTTCTGAAGCATACTGTGATATATTAACCAAAGCTTCCATCTGCAGTTGACAAGAAGTTTCTGTATCCGTCAGCTCCTCCTTTAACTCGATTTACAGAGAATGTAATGCCGGTAATGAAGAGGAAGTCGCTCGAGTTTAGTGAGCCAGATAATAAAATCGTTAAGAAATTGGATGAACTGACAATACCGAAACTTTGCATAATATTGAATACGCTCTGTGTAAGTGTCCTTCCAAGTTAATACCTTCATATATTCCTATGACAGCTAAACAATAGCTTCTTATTTTCATTCTATTCTGTGTTCATGGATCAGTATATCCAGAAACAAATCAGTGCAACAGAAGATGGCATAAGGAAATCTTTGGCACTGGTTGGAGCGTCTCTTGGCAAGAGATCAAGTACGCTCATTCACTTTGGCTTAAGACGTTTTTCTCTTCATATTTGGTGGTTGTCTAGTGTTGAAATGTGCATTGGTTAATCCATTTGCACGATTTTGTTTCAGATATCGAGACTGACGAAGCTGAAGTGGAGAATTCATTGACGCATAGTGAAGCTGTGGATGAACTCTTTGCTACCACCTATGACAGCCTCAGGGAAACCAATGCCAATTGCATAACCAAAACCCGTGACCTAATTGGTAAGCTAATACAAAGCCTCGTGTTAATTTAAGATAACTGGAAAATTAGTCCAAACTGAACCAGTTCTATGCATCCTTAAGCGTCTGGATTCAAATTGTCTGATTGTATAATCTTCTTATCTCCAAACAATATGGATTAGAAATTTAATCATATTTGCAGATTTACTTGCAAGATGCATTTCTGTCATTATCTGAGAGACTCATGAATAAGCCATACATATTATTTGTGTTTCAGTTTTGTTGGCAAACGTACATATTCCTCTTTTAATGGTTGATCCTCATGGATGAATGAGAATGTTGGATGGATTATGTTACTTTGACAGTTTTGCGTTAAAGAGGACAAGAACTTAGTTTAGCTCTGTTTTCTGTATTAATTGTTCTTTGTCAGGGGCAAGAGCCATATTCTGGGATCTGAGAGATATGTTCCTAGTACAGTTGTACAATGGCACAGTTGTAGGCACCCGCTTGGAAAGATTACTCCCTCACATTGATTCTGTAAATAAAACTCATCTCTTTCCTTGATTCACCCTCTTGTACTGAGCATGAACTTACACTGAGAAATGCAATGCACAGGTCCTTGATAATGTATGCAGTTTGAGTTATGAGGATTCACGAGATATGGTGGTTTTAAGCATCTGCCGATCTGCTTTGGTAACACTTCTTTTTCCCTTTTGCATATGTAAACAAGTTAACTAACTTCAACCTCTTTTATACTCACCAAAATTATATGTTTGTCTGACATAGGAAGCTTATGTTCGAGTATTACTTGATGGAGGGCCAACCCGTGCTTTCTCGGATTCAGACATCGCCTTGATTGAAGAAGATCTCAGTATTTTGAAAGTAAGCAACTTATATTCCTTTTTTGAGTTCCATACAATTATACTGGAATTAGATATCCAATCGAAGTTTCTTCTGTTCCAAAATTGGAGCTCTAGCATCATGGTATACTCTCTGCATCCAAGTAATTTCGGATAAAAGACTGAAATTAGGTTTCTACTACTTTGATTTCGGGTTTGTGCCATTTAACCTACGGGAACCTTGTCTCATTCATCAATATGGCATTTCTAAATCTGTGCACTAACCTCTGGCATGCATCCTCTTAGGAGTTCTTCATTGCCGATGGAGAGGGTCTTCCTCGTTCACTGGTTGAGCAAGAAGCAAAACAGGCTAAAGAGATCCTTGACCTATACTCTCTTGAGGTAAATATTGCTCAGTTGCTAATTCCAAAGGTAGGATATGAAACTAACGTATTTCATTCTTTGTGACAGAGCGAAATGTTAATTCAGATGCTAATGACTGCGAGCGAGCTCATCAACATGGGAGTGAGTTCAGAACAGCGGCGGTTGGAGGACGCACAAACTCTCGTTAGAGTTCTTTGCCACAAAAAGGACCGTGACGCCTCCAGGTTCTTAAAGCGCCAGTACGAGCTTCCTATGTCATCAGGTATAAAACACATACACACCAGTAAAGGACTTGGACTATCTTTCAGTAAGAAATGGGAAATTCATTAAGATTGTTACAAGTCGAGGGCTACAATTGTTTTCAACTAAAAAGAACATAAGGACTCTGTATCAACATCACCATAACTCTAAATAAGCCATTGCTTTGTGCTGTTTTTGCAGAGTATGAAGAAGCAACTTCAAATCTGCCTGCTTTATCTGAAATTGTGAGGACCACATCCACCCGCTGGAGCACAACGAGCCAGAATAGTTTCAGTTCCATCAAGAAGAAGATTCAGGAGGCAACATCTGAAATCAGGAACAACTCAGGATGGTAGAATCTGTGTTTTATGTACCTTTATAAACCCAAATTAATGAACTTTTGTTTTCAGAGCCATTTGTTTTTATGACCAATCGTCACTCCATTTTCTGCTCGGGTTAGCTCAATTGCTTGCCTTTCGACGAGGCTCAGTAACTGTTTCCTGCATATACAGCAAAACCTGTGACCCGGCAAGTGTTTTTCATTTTCCGAGTTCAAGCCATGGCCCATTATGGTTATTGGAGTTATTCTCCTCCATAGGCTCTTCCTTAACATCAGAACCTTGCTCTCCCTCTCGGGTAACCGCTTCTCGTCTATCTGTTTCTCCTCCATAGTCTCTAGCTTCTCGTCTATCCTCATCCTCTTCCTCTGCAGCACCCAATTCTTCTTCTTGTCTAGCTCGCTTAACCCCAATAGAAACCCCAAACAACCTTGGAGCCAAATCCTCGTTGAGCTTAAGACTAATTCCTGTTTCTAGTCTAGAAGCCATTGCAATGGCTTCACTCATCCCTTGTCTCTCCGGTAAAAGATCCAACGGTTTCCCTTCCGATAACAAATTCGCACAATCCGCTTGACCTGGTGTGAAATTAGCCATCAAGGCGTAGATATTCGTATACAATCCTTTAAGCTTTGTCAAATCTTGACTCAACTGCATATTCTCTTTCCTCAACTGCTCGTTCTCCTCAACCAGCTCTGCCATAGTAGTGCAGCTCGTCGTCCTCTGCAGAACAACACCACCCGCTCCTCCTCCAGTCGCAGCGGCAACAGCAGCAGGTGAAGAATTAGACGATATCACTTGTTCCTCTCCAGAGTTCGACGGAGAAACGGCCTGAGCCACAACAGGAACCGCTGCAACCGTAACCGCTGTAGCCGCTACTGCAGCTGCAGCAGCAGCGGCTGCCATAGCAGGCTGAGAGATTTTCCGGCGTTGAATATCCCTAAGTAAAATCTTCTCACCTCTCCGAAAGCAATCATTAGAAAACTCCCAACGATCTGGAACTACTTTTCGAAATCCCTAAACCAATATTCAACCAAGATAAGAGTCACTACTAAATCAATCAATATCGAGATTATCAAACTACACTGAGAGCTAAATTGAGACTCACGTAAGTATTGAGCTGACGAACAAAACTCGAGAAATTGTTGTGTTTGAAGTACTTGGGAAGAAGATCTCTGGCGAATTCAGCTGGTCGCCACACAATAAAAGTTGATCCATCTTCGTTCCACGAAATCAATTCATCGTAAACCGGATCATCCACTAGCTGATATGTTTTTGTCAAAAACGGCGTTGGAATTGACCTCTGTGAATCTCCACCACCACCACTACCACCACCACCACCACCTCCACCGGCGCCACATCCACTACTTCCACCACTATTCCCGGCGCTACAACCACCTCCACCGCCGCCAACTCCGGCTACCGTCGGCGTTTCTCCGGTTTGTTCCCCTGGCATGAGTTATAGATCCACACACACCTCAAAACACTAAACTTTAATAATCCCAATACCCAAAATTGAGAAAATGATGGATTTTTACAAGCTAATTTATTGATGTTGGTTTGAAGAAACTTGGAATCATGAGATCGAAATACAGAAACTGGACCAAGAAGAAGATTAAAGGAGACGTCTTTCACAGACCCATCAAACCAAATCCAAACAAAAAAACACCAAAAACGTAATTTTTTTTTTCTCTACCAAACAGCCAACAAAGAAATCCAGACAGAACCAGTGATTAACAGGAAACTAGAGAGAGATTGTGATTGTGTGTTTGAAGTTCTAGAATGTTTTGTGAGAAATGGATTGATAAGAGAGAGATGGGAGAGACAGATCGGAAGTTCCAGAAGAACAAATAAACAAAAACAAAAATTAAGAAAAAAAAATTTAGATGGAAGAAGAAAAGGGTAAAATTGGAATAAAAAGTGAGGGGTCCACAAGAAGGAAATGTGCGAGAAGAGCGTATGTGGCTTCCCTTCCTTTTTCCAGAAGTTTCTTCTTCCTTCTTCCTTTTTCACCTTTTTGCTTGTTTCGTTTATGACCTTGTCAATTGGTGAAACGTTGATATGTTTTGATAACATTTTTGTAGTTTTAATGTGAGTGGAATAAAGGTTAGACTCGAATTAATTTTTTCTGAGTTGACTGACTCTTTTTAATTACTCTTCTTATGTTATGTTACATTAAATATGAATTCCAATTTTCGAGATTTTTTTTGTTTATCCATTCTTGTAGACTTAACTTATTCGGTCATCAAAATAAAAGGAAACAATATCTAGCATGTAATAATACTAATACCACAACAATATCTAGCATTTATCTAAAATCTTTATTTTACATAGACATGTTTTTAAAAAAATATTAAGTCATCAAAAATTTGATTTAAATAATTAAATATGTTTGTTTAGATAAAAATTAAAAATTTAAAGGTAGTTTTATATATTTAAAAATAGAAAAGTTAACAGTTCAACATAGATTAAAACAAGAAATCTCTATGATGATGATAGTTTGAAAGCATGATCCTTCCATTCGTCTACAAGCTTTTTAAGAAGAGCAACATTACCTTCTCGATTATCCTCATAGAGATTGTCCCAGAGCTTGCAGCAATCAATGTTTTGGGTCAAAGACCAGATAGCTATATCTGTAGCTTCCTCAGCTAAAACAGGATTTCCTGTAATAATGATAACACTTTAAAACTCTATTTGGAGAAGAGAGATCGAGAAGGAGAGGATTCAAGAGTTTGGACCTTGTCCAGCTAATGCAAATTTCAACATATATACACTTGACTTGGGTCATAAATATATATATATATATATATATATATATATGAGACAGACGAACCTGAGCCATAACCCAAACTGAAAGAGGAAGTCCTCGACACATACGCTTGTTACTCAGAAACGGCGGTAGAAAAGTCAAAGCATTAGGTCTCGTACGCAATAACATAGCTAATGTAATCAATACTGTCACCTATAATGGAATTAGTCAAAGAAAGCTAACCAGTGAATCACACAGACATATATAGGTGAAAGTGATGCAAAGTTAACCTCAGGTGTGGGAGAAGTAGGTTTTGCTCACATTGATCAGATCGATTAGCTTGGGCCAAGGAGACTCGTAGAACGTCTTGAGCCATGGAAATTGCACATCCTTTAGTGGTCTCCCAAAGTAATACATAAACCTCCTGAATCTCCGGCGTAGCACTAGCAGCATACGTTTCCTATTAACAAACAAACAAAATTGAAATTTCAAACTGATTGATTCACATCGTCGATCGCATGACACTTACCATTGTATCCACGAGGTAAGCTTCAAAATCTGAGTTATCGATCTTTGACACAGCTTCGAATAAAGGCACTGTCGTTCCCTCCGCCATCAGATTCGCATACCTCGCACCCATCTCCTCGTCGCTCGAAAAATCAGTCTCATTCTGATTGAAAACGTTAGGGTTCCGTTTTGATCTCGCCTCACCGGCACCGTTCGATTCATCCTGACGTCCGCTCGGGACAATCTTTCCGGAAAGACCACCACTCGCCGCCGGTTTTTGCTTCCGGTTGCGCTTGCGGTGCCCGACTGTCTTCCATTTAGGGTCGGCGTAGGAGTTATTATACTTAGAGGTTTCGTTCCGTTCCATTAGCTATTAAAGTTTCTCGCGTTTTTCTCTTTCACGATGTTTCTATCCCACTTTGAAACGATAACTAGTATTATCAAAGTCTTTTTAGGGCCCTACTCGTTTAAACGGGCGGTTGCGTTTACGGATGCAGGAGTTTGCGGAAGCTAAGTCAGAAGTCCGGAGTTAGATTTAGAGGTTTCAAAGCCATAATCCATTAGCTAGTTTAAAGTTTCCCGCTTTTTTGTTTTAGATAATTTTTTATCTCCGGTGTGAAAAACAGAGACCAAGGAAGACGCCTATATTTTTACCCTAATACTAGATTACCAATATATATGAATAGAGTTGAGAAAGATAAAAGAGGAATTTTTGTAAAATTACATTAAAGTATGATTTAATTTTGAATACTACACTTTATTTTTTAATAATTTTTTCTAAACTATTTACTGAATCTCTTATCGTTTTTTAGGATTTTTAATTACAACAAAACATAAAACTATAATTTTAATTTTAAAACATAAGTTATCGAGTAAAAAAGGCTTTTATATGATTTTTTTTTAAACACTCTGCAATGACCGGTTCTTACAAATTTTCAAAGTTATTTAAAGAAAATTATAAACGTTATAAAACCAAAATTTTCGGCGTGCATACCGGGTTCAATTCAACCAAAATATTGGATAGAGATTAGTATATATTTGTTTAGGTAAAAAAATAAGAGTAAGAAAAAGAACCAACTTTACCGAACAAAATCCAGCAAAATAATGGGTCTATTCCCCAAACTTTCTTCTTATGGAAGAAAGCAAAAACTGGATTTTGCATTGTGGATAATTTGTTTAGAATCTTAATTTTGTTTTCTTAAATGTGGATCAGACACGAACATGTGGGAATTATATTAAGATTTTCAATAACGTGAGGATAAATTGTGTTATATATATATATATTGAATGTTTATCAACAAAATTTAAGATAACAACATATCACATGTTCACTATATCCAAAAAATGACAATTTCTATGCAATTTTGTATTTTAAGCTAATATTTAATTTTAAAATTTCAATATAGATATAAACAAATAGAGTTAGCTTAAAAAAAAATTGAAAACATAGGGTAGTTTTCAAATTATAACTTACATTACTTCGCAACACTTGTTGCATCCAAAACTCATTTTTATCGAATATTGAACAACCCATTGACTAATTAAGGACAATTTTGGAAAATATAAGAGGGATATAAATTCACATACCTAATAAAATACAATGGTCATGCATAAAAACTCTTTACAAGAATTATAATTACCACATAAATCTCTTGCAAAGTTTATACCCGGACAAGAGGCTAGAGAGTGTCAAAACCAAAAAAGCAGCCAATGACATGGAAACTGAAACTATGGAATTGTTTCGTAGTGTTTTCATCGCATCCTCGTTTATATGTTGGATCCACGCAATTGCCGCGGAAGAAGATGATACTAGTAGATAACATATTACCTGATTAGGTTTCATAGCACAACTTGTTTAGAAGTTAACAATTGATTATATATGACTATAATATACGTATAGGTATGTAATTACTCAATAATAATGTAAATATACCTGGTCAAATATGAAGCTGACATAGTCCGAGAGAAGCTCAGAGATTAAAACTCCTCTGTGAGTAATATCACAAACTCCTTTGAATGTTTGCAAAGATGTATACATGAATCCTATCACTGCTACACCAAAACAATACCTGCATATATTTTTCTATTGATTTAAACATTTTAATAATTCTAAATTTCTTTATCTAAAAAACATAATTCTAAATTTCAATTAATTACGTATAAAACAAATACTACACATTATTTTTCATGTTTATTATGGCACAACTTAAGGATGTTTTCAACGGCATTCATGCCCATGGACCTTTTTTTTGTGTGTGATAATTTTGGATGTCCACATCATCATCAAAGTAGGATCCAAAATTAGAATTTAGACCAACTACACCTAGTTTAAAGTTTAAACTGTCGACTAATCCCAAGGATGAATCAGTCTGATAGAGAACACTTAGCCCACCAGACAATACAATCACTATTGGCAACACATATGGTTCAAACCTTTGTTTCCTTACATATATGTATGATATTTACTTTTAGTAAGAAACTTAATTTAGAGGAAGTGAGTTTAAGCTCAACTCCCACTAAACCATAAACAAGTTCGGCTGTCGCGTCCATGGGACTTTTATTTCCAACACGCCTATAAAAATTATTTCACTTCATATAAATGTTTTAAAACATTCATTTTCATGCATATTCAGAAATAATTGAAATATATTACACATTTCTAGTCCATTACTTTCTGGGAAAGTTACCAGGGTAGCATAGATTTAATATATATCCAGATTAGTAAAATAGATTAGATTTTCATAAATTAAATAATCTAAAATCAAAAACTTTAAAATATTAAGTTTAAACCTTAAAAGTAAAACTCTAAACTTAAATCCTAAATCATAACCCATAAAACCTAAAAGTTAAAACCCAAACGAAATTGTATTTTTTTTCTTTAAATCAACCTGTTCTTTGAGTTTAATTTATTAAGACATCCCTTATTTTTCTAGTTGTAGCATGATGTGTATAACGACCATAAACATAACCCAAATTTGCATGAAAAATAACAAAACATTATTATCTATGAAACGAATTTTAAAATATTAGTATTAAACAATGAAAGAAGATAAGGTTCTTACAATAGTTCAGGATATGAAGCGAAACTCGAGGAGTTATGTGTCAGATGTCTCCTTGAAGGCCGACGCTGAACATTCACTGCCAGCGAAAGAGCAGAGACGAAACAGAGAACCAAAGTTATAAACCGAAGAACCAAACCGGTAACATGAACCGACGGTCGCCGTGAGCTGAATCTCGATCCTGACGGCGTTACGGAGTATGCAAACGGAGAAGGTGTTGGAACTGACGACGTTTGTTGAGAGACAGGTGACGCCGCTACTGAACCCTCCGATGATGGTCCATAGGCGATCACTACAACATGATCTTTAAGCTCTTTCATTAATTTTGAGAGTCCCAAATTTTTTTTGAAGAGATTTGATTAATTTATATGAATTATTTTTATTTTATTTGAGAAGTATATTAAAGATTGATTGGTGGTGGTTTCATTTGAATTAAAGATTTACATGAAGTTTCATCGAAATTTTGTTAGAGTCTATTACATTTTTTTCTTCCACGTTATAATCTTATAATATGGTTGTGTGAGTGTTACGAACTTTTTTTTTTTCCTTCTAGTTTGACTAAAATTTTCTAGCAAAATAAAGTCTACTTGGAATGGAAACTATACCTGGCAATTTAAATTTTACTGCTAAAATTAAATTCTTGAATATATAAACTACAGTGAATTAGTGATCACGAGAATTTGATAAATAGTATATATATAGACATGCTAAACCATATACAACATGTTAATTTATTTATTTTTTGCTAACAGAATACAACATGTTAATTTGCGAGAGTATCAAGATTCAAATAAAGATATATTCTCTTTGTTTCAATATAAGTGTCATTTTAGTATTTTCAGGTTAATTTTAAAATATATATTGATTGAATATTCTTTTTGTATTCATTATTTATTTATAAAACATGTATAGTCTATAGACAAAAAAAAGTTGTCATTTATCCAAAATAAAAAAAATAACTGTCGTGGAACTTTCTTATATTTAGTCTAGTGGCCTAGTGGGAACTGGGAAGTTACATTCAATCGGACATATGATACAATTTACAAAGAAAGAACTTTAAAAATAATCAATTGAACGAGAATAGAGAAATGAGCTAGGAAGTTTCGGAGAAGTCGTTTAGGGTATTGGTCAACGTCCGGTAGTGCCTCTCTCGCTTTCGCCTTTTTCTAAAATATATCGATCCCAATAGTAATGGTCAACATAAACATATCGTATCTGAATCAATTTGCAATTTGGTAATGGTAGGTTAGGTATGTTCATTTTAGATGTAGGATTGGATAACAAAAACATTCTGAATATAGAATCGGGTAATAGCATATAAGTGTTGGATATGGTTCATTCGAGTATCTAAATACTATACTACTAGGTTTGTATTTGCGCTTTTTTTTTAGTATACATGTTTGGAGCATGCAGTGATTTTTGAAAGAAAAACTGATTGTCAGATACATGAAAAAATAGTTTGTGTTATTTATATTCATATATGATTTCATAATCTATATTTTTATTTTTATATTAATGTAATTGCACGTTACTGAGTGAAAAATGGACAAATCCGTTCATTTAATTCACCTTAAATCAGATTAAAATTTTGCATGTTTTAATATATCAATCCACAAAAAACTGCAGTCGTAAAAACACCAATCCTACCCTGCTCTACCATATAACTATGATTTTTGCGGATAAATCCGTGTGTATTTTTAATTGAAACGTATATCATAAATTAATAAGATAAAACTTTAATATATATATATATATTATTTGTCAAGTAAAATATATATTCAATTAGTATTTATGTTTTAGAGTAATTATCTAAAATTAGGTACTATTTTAGCTGATATTAAATAATATTTTAAATTTTGATAAATATTTATAAATATATTTGTAAGGATATTCTGCTAATCTTTTATTTAGGTGGGGTTATTGAATATTATATTTTAATTAAGTTGAGTGTATTTTAAAATTTTAAATTTCAAAGAGAAATCCAATGTTATTCAATTGTGTATTTGAAAAGTACAATAAAATCATCTGTCATTAGATACAACATTTGTTTAATGTATTTAAAATACACTAAAAACACATGTTATTGAACATGAACATGAACATGAACATGATTTTATTGTATTTTAATAAGGATTGACTTTGATGTAATATTTTAACTAAATTATGAGTAAATGAAATATCACTTCTTACCCTAGTATTTCTAATATCTTTCATATCTCTTCATACTCTCCCAATTGCTTTTGGAGATTTTCACAATAACATATTAAATTTTAATTTTTTAATTCAAGATAATTATAAAATTTTGACTATGTGAAAATTGAATATCGTTGGAAATATAATATAATTCATTTTCAGATTTTTTGTTTTGAATTTATAATAATCAGATATTTTACATGTTCTATATATCCATGAACAAGATAATTGATCAACAATTAAAAGATCGAGTATTTTGGTTGACTGAAAAAAAAAAAATTTTGTTACCTAATAATAAAAACTAGATATCAAAATAAAGTTTTTAGTTTTTTTTTTAAGATAATTTTGTATTGAAATTTATGGATTTTTGTTTCCTTATGTATAAATGTTTTGATGAATGTTATATTTTGTTAACTATTTTAAAAATATTAGATAGTTATTTTATTTTTAATAATTTTCAAATACAAAGTAATCCATACAAAAAGTTTAACAATGGATTTAAGAACCCACTTTTAATTATTATCATTTTAACAAAATCCACTAATTAGATTTTAGAATAACTGCAACTTTAACTACATTAAAATAAAGTAAAAACTTAATCCAATAACAGCCCCTTAGTTAATTGTGTAGAATTGTGTTCGACTATTTTACCTTTAATGATGACTAAAATTGTTTGCTTTTAAATGACATTTCATGTAATTTTTATCAATCTAGTTTTTTTTTCTTTCTTAAATGTACTTTCACCTCTATTTTAAGGATACTAGTGATAAAAGAGAGGGAAGACTTCTGATCTCGAAAGTGATACATGTAATAATACCTAATCTGGCCAAACTTATGTTTTGAGGTTTCTCACAACATTTAAAAATTAATTTAACATGTAAGTATTTTATAGTATAATAAAAACTGGAGGAGTATTTGGAAAAAGTGATTTTTAATTGAAAAAGATGCATGTTTATTTTCCGAGGAAAACCGGAACGTCTTTCGAGAGAAGCGATTTCCGGTTAACCGGAAACATTATATCTCTCTTCTCTCATTCATATAATTGAGAGAGAGAAAGAAATACATTAGGTTTGTTTTGTCCATACATATTCTTAATCGGATATTTTCCGATTTGAGTTTTCTCCTTCCAACTTGTTTGGATGTTGGTTTCTCATAAATTTTAGGTTAATCGATCATGCCTTTCAACAAAATTCTATTGATTGGATCAAATTTTGTTTATATAGAGGCATGTATCTTACTCTCTTCTTTCGAATGATCTACAAGTTTGACCGGCGATTAAAGTCTCCGGAGTAGACACATCGACATATTTCTTTCGAATGACCTCTTAGCTCCTTAAAAACCGGATTGATCCCCTTTGGAAATGAGTAATATCTTCAGTCTTGCCTTTCAAAGGCACATCGTCAATATTAGTGAAGCAGATGAGAGATTGAAACTTCTCTTGGAAGGAGATTCGAGAAGATGGGATTAGAAGAGACTCTGATGATTCGGGCGACCTGCTGTAGAAGATTTATGGTAATCTTTTATAGCCCCTGTGATGGTGTATCGGCGGTGGCAGATCTCCAACGCCGACTGCTATTCCTCGTCACTTTCACGTATAGCTTAGATGTTGACAGGTGTTTGCATGAGTATGTTTATCCTAATCCTTAGTGGAGGATTAAATTGGGCCTAATCACTTAATTAAAGTTGTAATGGTTTCGTGGTGGCCTTTCGATCATTTCGTTGTAAGGATATTACTAGACTATGACACGAAAAGCGGGCGCATTAGGAGATTTAAGAAAAACAAATAAAACAAGAAAAGCCGACATAAATTATTAAATTTATTTAGGCCCAATTTTTTTTTAATGTGCATTTAAAAATAACCTCTGTCCAATCGATTGGGAAGAGTGTGACTAAACATACAAATGGGTTTCTTTCTAAATTGTACCATTTGGAAACTCGGAAAATTTGGACGATCAGATTTTAGGGTAATTGAGAAAGTCCAGTTAATCTCAAATAATTGCCGCCAAGTAAAACAAAGTATAATCTTCTTTTTTTTCGCCAATATAAAAATAATAACTAAAAAATACTGTGACGCATGATAGTTATTTCGTGCAAGAATGAAATACTTCAAATAGTTGTTGACATTGGTGTCAACTAAATTATCAAGGCAGAAGTAAATTAATTTATATGTTTTGAAGAAAAATCGTAACAATTTTCTGATATATAGTAGCAAAAGTATATTTATCTAAGATTGATAAATTAATGAGAACAAAAACATGGAAGATGTTATGGAAGAATTATATATATTACTCTTACAAAATAAAGTTACAAAATATATTTACTTATCTACAAATAAAAAAAAAAAATTAAACAAAATGTAAATAAAAATAGAAATATTATGTTGAAAAATCACAAAGATCTCAAATATTGGCATCTACCAGATGGGAATAGCTCTAACCATGCATAGTTTCATAGGACTCTGTCCAGTCTGAACATCACAAAGTGCGAGTGCCGCTACAGAGAAATTTTAGCAGGCTCTAGCGGAGAAATTGTTTCCGATTTATATATTTTTGCCACCGTTAAGAGATGGACAAAATAACCAACCACAACAAACACCCAAAAAAGTAACCACTAAACTGAAATTACAAATCTGGCTTGCCTTGAGTTATCGGTTAAGTAGAAAGCCCACGGCTGTAGATTTTCAACAATCATAATAATAAAAAAAATTAATCACATATTCAGTCTTTCAAAAAAGAAAGAGTAATAGGAGAAACTCACGGATTAATGTTGGTGGCAGCAGTGCTACAAGGAGGAGACAATAACAATAGTAACAACACCGTTTAGATTATTGATTTCATGCGGATGAAAGTCTCCATGGTCATCTTTAAGCATTACAGAGAAGATACATAGTTAAAAATATTATTTTATAAACTAGATATTTGATCAGAATAATACTCAAATCATCTTCAAAGCAAAAAAAATG
Organism: Cardamine occulta; assembly: GCA_028015245.1. Taxonomy (NCBI): domain Eukaryota; kingdom Viridiplantae; phylum Streptophyta; class Magnoliopsida; order Brassicales; family Brassicaceae; genus Cardamine; species Cardamine occulta. Next base: position 3,431,803 of record CM051390.1, read on the forward strand.
TTATTTGGTTATGCTGTTTTTGTTAAAGAAACTTTGGGAATGGAAGAAATATTCCCATATGTTTGCACTATAAATATGAATCAGAATGGAAAAAAGTGATATATTTCATATACAATTAACAAGAGATTTTCCTAAGATAACACATATGATTACCATATGAATTATATAGCACAACACCAGAATTGAAGAGAAGATTATAAACGCAAAAAATTCAGTTATGAGGTCTTACTTATCTCATGAAAAAAGATTATGGGAAAGTTATAAACGACAAATTATTGTTTCTATCAAGACAAGAGAATGAAAAGGAAGCAATGAATTTATGGCAACATTACTTAATCTAGGAATCAACGCAAAGTTAAATGCATGAAAACAAAAGTAATTCCGACCAAATGTCCTTAGCTCTAATGTAAAAGTACCAAAAATAAGTTAATACCAGAAAACAAAACTTAGAGGTTATAGATTCGAGTGATACTTGAAAATGAACTATATTACATGCTATGATCCATGACTTGAGAGAGTATACGTTCCTAGGCCCATAAACTCTTAATCATAAAAATAAAAGATAACGTGAACCTTAATGCCTTACAATTTAATAAATTTCTTTTATATAAACTATATAAATTATAATAAAACAAGAAGTCACTTGTAGTATATCCTAGTGCTATGCACCAATCTAGAAAGTAGAAGCAAACAAGACTTTGGCGCAGTCATTAACATAATCTAGCCGCCCCTAACAGTCCATCATTTTATAATTTTTAAAATGATTAAAAAAGCAAATTAACATTCATTATGTAGATAACTTGAAAGTTCAAACACGCAAATACTAATTAAATAAATAAACTAAACGTAACCCATTACCTCTATAAAATACATAATAAATATTAACAAAATATCACACAGGCACGCAAGTAGTAGACTAGTTAACACACAAAAATGGCAAACATCATACTCTCAACCTTTATCTTCTCTGCACTTTTGTTCATCTCCACCGCGACAGCCGCCACCTTCGAAATCCTGAACCAATGTAGTTACACCGTATGGGCCGCTGCAAGCCCTGGAGGTGGCCGGCGTCTAGACTCTGGCCAGTCGTGGACGCTAAATGTCCCGGCAGGGACTAAAATGGCACGGATTTGGGGGCGGACCAACTGTAACTTTGACTCCTCGGGCCGTGGCCGATGCGAAACCGGTGACTGTAGTGGTGGACTTCAATGTACGGGTTGGGGTCAGCCACCAAATACGTTGGCTGAGTACGCCTTGAACCAATTCAACAACTTAGACTTCTACGACATCTCACTTGTCGATGGATTTAACATTCCTATGGAGTTTAGGTAAGAATATCACCATAATCTTTTCATAATTTTTCCAAGTTATTTTCTTTAGTGAATATGATATAAACTCGAATTTCCCCGAAAGAAATTAGACCCCTAAACGTAGAAATCTCGATGTTGATAATTTCAACCAAAATATCCACGTAAGTTTAAATAACAATAAAATATCTCAAAATTTTAAAAATCGACATGAATAAGGGCCAAAGTCAGCGAAATTTGAAGCAATATGAGGTATACAAATAAAGAAGGTTATGCAGTAAAAATTACCGGTTCTAATATGGTAATTTAACTGTCAATAATTAACGATTGAACAACAGATGTGTAATTAGATAAGAAAAAAAGAATATGCTAATAAAATTTCTATATTTTACAACGTTTTAGCTTTATAGACGTTATAATTAATGATAATGCTTTTTTCTTTATTGGCGTGCTATCTTCAGCCCAACCAGCTCGAACTGCCACCGGATAATATGTACCGCGGACATAAACGGACAGTGTCCGAACGAGTTGAGAGCTCCGGGCGGTTGCAACAACCCGTGCACGGTTTTTCATACGAACCAGTACTGTTGTACGAACGGTCAGGGTTCATGTAGCGCCACTGATTACTCAAGGTTTTTCAAACAGAGGTGTCCCGACGCCTATAGCTATCCACAAGACGACCCGACGAGCACTTTCACTTGCACCAACACTAACTACAGAGTCGTGTTTTGTTCTAGAGCTAGGCTCGGTGCTAATGGATCCCACCAGCTCCCGATCCAGATGGTCACCGAGGAGCAATAATTAATTTAAGAGACTCGTCTCTATTGTGTGTGTGAGTTTGTACGTAGTTATGCCTACGCGTGTAATCATACTTATGTGACAACGCTTAATAGATGAATAATAAATGAATAAAGGCAATAATAAAATTTACATTGGTCGACCCACATATAAAAATTTCCAATTTTTGTTTTTGTTTTTCTGACTAAATAGTTTAATTCTAACAATTTCAGTGTCCGAATTTTGAATTTGATCATCTCTCTAGGGTATTTTAGATCCAACAAGGTAAAAGTAGATCTCACTTCGATTCGAGTTTTATTTTCTCTATCTCTGATGCTTCTTTTGTCGATAGCTTGTGATCGATGACTTGCAGCTGTATGGTAGACATTTTCTTGTTTTCTTTGTGTTTCTGACTAAATAATTTAATCTAACAACAATTCTAAATTTCGTTTCAAGATTGTGATACATTCATGAAAATTTTTGGGGTTTTCAGCAGTAAATCCTGAATTTCAGAATTCATAACTTGAGTAAGTCTTTTGTGAAACGTCTTTTGATTTAATATAAAGGATTTGGTTCAATATTTAGTGATATTTATTTCCAATTCAATGCCATCTTTCTTGCTTAAAGGTAAGTAGTTCATGTTTCCCATGGTTGTTTTGGATCATACCCTTTAGTTTAGTTCATTTCTCGTCATGCTATGAGATTGACCTCCTTTATAGAGAAACAAGATCCAAATGAAACAAAATGTTTTGGCTTTCACTAAGCTTTTGTTTATAAGTAAGTACAGATTACCAAATACCCCCAAATACCATATATTTGAAGTATGTGGTACCTATTGATTCTTATAGTTATTTGGAACTTTTAATATGTGTTTCTAGGTGAATATGGACATGGATAACAACAAATATCTTTCTGAACGATGAGAGAGACATTGACTGAGTCTGGCTAAACTTTCTATTGCATTGCAAGTGAACTCTAGTAGAAGTCAGATTGTAAGAAAACAAGAATTTATATGGTTAGTTCTCTGTTCTTTTTCAAATGTTGGATTTTATGTTTAGTTTAGTTTAGTTTGAAAGTTTACGATGCTTTAGTTGTTTTTTAAGCCTTAGCATAAGCTTTTTATTTACAAGAATATTGTTTTTTAACTGCTCTGTTTTCTCAAGATCATCCAAAGCAATGTTAGACCATCTCCAATGGTTGGCTCTATTTTTTCATCTATAAATAGAGATCTTCAAAAATAGAGGAAGGGTTTGCTCCAATGGTTGCCTCTATTTTTATTTTTTTAAATAATATTTAAAAATATAATATTTTTATTCTATTAACTAATTTATACCAAACTCCTTTACTTTCTAATTTCACAAATTTGACCCATTCATTTTGTTTTATAACAATAGTTCAATAAAAATCTGATTTTACTAAAATTAAACATTGTATTATATAAAAAAATATTGTATATAAAATTTTTTTTTTACTAAAATGTTCAATAAAAACATAGTTCAATAAAATTAAATAAATATTTCAATAAAATTAAAAATTATATTATATAAAAAAGATAACTATTACATTTTTAAGCATATTCATTGGATTTATCATCTCTCATGTAATTCCATAAAATTTGACACACTCACGTTTTGTTTAATTTATCATCTCTCATATAATTTATATCTCTAATTTAATATACATTTTTGTTGCATGTTATAATAACGAGATAACAATTTTTTTAATATAGTTGTATATAAGTACACAAATGAACATATAATATTGTTTAGGTATAAAATAAACACATATTGTAAATAAAAAAGTATTTCTCTAAAAATAGAGAAATGAATAGTGTTTCTTTAAATTTAGAGAAATACTGTTCATTTATCTATTTTTAGTGGAAGATATAGAGTATCATTGGAAAAGATTTTGCTCTAAAAATAGAGAAATCTCTAAAAATAGAGCAATATTGGAGATGCTCTTATTTTGTTTTTGTTGATATTTTTGAGTTCTACAATCCTTGTTTGGACCACTTTGACTTTGAGCTGAAACATGTACCTTGGTGGGTCTTAGTGTACTCTGTAAGTGAGTTAGTGTGCTTTGTAAGAGATTCATGTTCTATCAATTCAAGATGTAACAAATATAATTCATCTTTTGCATAATTGTTTTATAACTGAAAGACATCTTTCCAATGGAGTCTCTGTTTATGACTATATACACTCTTTCACTTACTCTTCTCACTTTGGATTACTGAATTTTGTAGGATACACTTGCACAAGCAATGAATCAAGCAGCGTCTCAAAAAGCTGTAATTTGAAAGGTAACTAATATTAGTCATTTTCTGCATTTTTATATAATTTATTTCATCACTTTTACTTAATTTCAAGAAAGTTTTGTTACATCAACAACAAGTTGAAGAATAGCATAGTACATATAATGTAGAGTGTAGATATTATGTAATTTTAGACAGTTATATTTTGAATTATAGGATTTTTCATAATAAAAATCTAAATTATACACCATCCGTTTCAAAATATAAGATGTTTAAAGTTTTTTTTTCTTGTTTCAAAATAAGATACTCTCATATTTCTACGCAACTTTTAACTTTATTAAATCTTGTGTGACTAATACTATTTTGAAAACTTTTCATAATTAGCTACTATTTTTTACTTTATATATTAAATGATTACTTTTTAAAGTAAAACAACTTCTTAATCTCCGCGATAAGCAAGAACATCTTATATTTTGAAATAGAGGGAGTGTTATATATATTGTCTTTTCCAAATGCTTTAGTTTATAAGATATAATTTCTAATTCATAAAAAATAATATACAGGTAGAAACTTGCAAGTTTCATCGGTTGACTACAGGAACTTTATAATAATCTTAAGATAATCAAACTGACGCTTAATTTTAGGCGTTAAACTTAATGTCAGTTTTTTAAATCGAAGCTAAAATTTTGGACGGCCAGCAGTGTTAAGATGCTTTAATAACTGACATAAAGTTATTTGATTCAATATTAAACTGACGTAAAACTTATATAGTAGTGACGTTAAAAGTCGTTCATGTTGTAGTGACAATGGTCCATCCTAGTCCCAATGGGATAACATGCAACATGATGTTTTGGTAAAGATCTTTATGGCACTAGATATGTTGGATTTGCTGAAGATTGTGACTGGGGTTTGTTTCTCGTGGCGCAATGCGGTTATCACCATATCCTATGGAGAAAAGTTGACCACAAAGTTCATTAAGCGTCTAGAAATATCTCTTTATTGGTCAGACCAGAGTAACAAAGGGAGGTTTATGCATCTCATGGAGACCAACGCCGGTTACAGTTACAGTGCTCGTGCACATCTTCCGAAAGGAAAACAAAGAAGTGATGGCACTGCCACTATAACCGGTGATGGTCTCCCGAGGTGCATAAACCTCCCTTTGTTACACTGGTCTAACCAATAACGAGATATTTCTGGACGCTTAGTGGACTTTGTGAAATCAACTTTAATTTTCTCCAAAGGATAGGGCCACGAGCTTCAAACCCAAGTCACACTCATCAGCAAGTTCAACATATCTAGTGCCATAAAGATCTTCACCAAAACATCATGTTGCATGTTATCCCATTGTGATTGTGATGGACCATTGTCACTACAACATAAACAACTTTTAACCTTATTAATATATTAGCTTCATGCCGGTTTAAAATTGACTCAAACAACTTTGCGGCATTTGTTAAAGCATCTTAACAATGTCCGACGTCAACAATTTTGGTGGTTTAAAAAACTGGTGTTAAGTTTAACTTCTAAAATTAAGCATCCCTTTGATTATCTTAATGTTAGTATAAAAGTTATTTTAATTAACCGATGTCACTTGCAAATTTATACTTTTATATAATACAGTAAAGTATTGGAAACAAACAATATATATAAAATGAGATGACAAAAAAAGTAGAAATTTGCAAGTGACGTCGGTTGACTAAAGTAACTTTATATTAACGTTATAATAATCAAAGTGACACTTAATTTTAGACATTAAACTTAACGTCATTTTTAAAACCGAAGCCGAATTTTTTTACTTTGGGCATTGTTAAGACACTTTAACAACTGACACAAAGTTAATTGAGTCAATTTTAAACCAACATGAAGCTTATATATTAGTGACGTCAAAAGTCGTTCATGTTGTACTGACAATAGTCCATCCCAGTCGCAATGGAATAACATGAAATGTGATATTTGGTGAAGATCTTTATGGCATTGGATATGCTGGACTTGCTGAAGAGTTTGATTGAGGGTTTGTCGCTCGTGGCGCAATGCGGGTTATAACCCTATCCTATGGAGAAAAATTGACCACAAAGTTCACTAAACATCTAGAAATATCCCGCTATTGGTCAGACCAGAGTAACAAAGAGAGTTTTATGCACCTTATGGAGACCATTTCCGGTTACAGTTGAAGTGCTCGAGCACATCCTCCGACAGGAGAAAAAAAAAGTGATGGCACTGCAGTGTAACCAGCAATGGTCTCCATGAGATGCATAAACCTCCCTTTATTACACTAGTCTAACCAATAGCGAGATATTTCTGGATGCTTAGTGAACTTTGTGAAGTCAACTTTTCTCCATAGGATAGGGTCATAAACCGCTTTGCACCACGAGCTTCAACTCCAAGTCACACTCTTCAGCAAGTCCAAAATGTTTAGTGCTGTAATGATATGATCCTGGAAAGAATCAAATATAATCAAGATCATACATTTTTTAAACATTGGAGAAGTCACAAGATCAAGAGCTAAACATTGATCCGGACCGATCGATCCGAGTGCTAGGCGAGAAGACCCATGTGTCTTGTTCAGTGAAAGGACGTCCAAGCTCAACTGTTCCAGCCCAAAGACCATTTGGAATATATTCTCAACTCATCAGAGGTTCACGTCAAAATGGAATCAGTCCAAAGAAAGTTCATATGAAGGAGATATTGAATTTACAAGTCATATGATCTTCAGCTTACTCGGCTTGGACCAACACACGTTCAATAGAGGATTCCGAGCAAACCAGAAGAAGTTAAGCTACGAACTAAATTTTCCTGAAATCTTGATCCATTCCAGAATCACGTAGAATTGGATTTCCATCAAAATAAGTTCAGACTTGGAAGAAATGAATTTTACAAACCGAATGATCTGCTTTAGGTTCAATCACGCGTCCAGGCCAAAAATCTAGTTCCACAGCCCAACTCAAGAATTATTTAGACACGAGACCATTTGGAAAATGTTAAGGGATCTCTTAGCTTTACGACAAGACCAAGATCCTAAGGAGAGTCCATTGGATCACAAAGTTACAGCCCATTTACCAAAACAGGTCAATCTGGTTCTAAACATGAAGAGTTCAAGGCCTAATTGGTTTGCAAGCCTCCAGGCTTATGTTTGGCATCTAGGAGATATTTCTACAAAGTCCAGCAAGCCCAATAAACCCCAACAAAAGAATATCTCGGCCAAAGAAGCATGGAGAAGTCCAAGGATCATTTCAAGATGCATGCATGAGGAGTCCAAGGGTTGAATTCACATTCAACACACTATCTTTATTTCTTTTCTTTTATTTCTCTTTATTCCAAGACAATAATGACTTAGCTTAGTTTCTAAGTTTTCTACTCTTTATATTTCTTGTAATCTCATATGAGAGAGGGATATACAACTTTTTTTTTATAAAAATCTGAGAGTGATTCTCTTTTTTTCCTTGTGAACATCTTTCGATTGGTGTGTAATATCCAATCAAGTTAATATCCAATCAAGTTCTCTTGATTCGTCTTGGTGTGTCAAATCCAAGGAGTCAAGCGATCGTCTCGTCTACGTGCGTCATATCTTAGGAGACAACCGGAATATCACAGGCCTTCCGCAACTGATTGAGATTGAAGATGAAGAAGGGTTGAAAGAGAAGAGTAAAGATGCTGAGGTTGTTGTGGAAAGGATAGTGCTAGACAAGGGCAAAGACAAAGTGGTTGAAGAGGTTATGGAAGAAAAGACAAAGAGAACAGCTCAGAAAAAGGGTTTAACTTCTTCTAAAAAGGAAACTCTCTTTGTGCCAACTCCTTATGAACCGAAGCTTCCGTTCCCGGGCCGCTTTAAGAAACAGCTAATGGAGAAATACCGAGCTATGTTCGACAAGCAAATGAGCGAGGTCACTCTAACTATGCCAATTATCGATGCCTTTGTGTTGTCTCCTCCTTACAACAAATTTCTCAAAGACACGGTGAAGGAAAGAAAAAACGCATTGGAGGATGTTGTTGTCTTATCTCACGAATGTAGTGCAATCATCCAAAGGAAAGTGATTGTGAAGAAGAAAGATGATCCGGGTAGCTTCACACTCCCTTGTTCACTTGGACCTTTGTCTTTTAACCGATGTCTATGCGATTTAGGAGCTAGTGTGAGTTTGATGCCCTTATCGGTTGCCAAGCGGTTGGGGTTTACAAGATACAAGAACTGTCATATATCACTTGTCTTAGCGGATCGGTCCACTAGAACACCAATCGGTCTACTTGAAGATTTACCAGTGAGAGTAGGCCATTTCGAGATACCAACGGACTTCATAGTACTCGAGATGGATGAAGAGCCAAAAGACCCACTTATCCTAGGGCGGCCATTCTTGCGCACCGCGGGATCAATGATACTCCCCCAAACTTGCTTCTTGCTTGTCCGCAAGCAAACAACAAGATCAAGCCGGGAGAAAGGTTCGAAGGTGGGGACTCATAACCACGATATAGTTCACCAAGCTACCAACATCATACAACCAAGATAAGTCATCAAGCAATACGAAATCGAAACTCTAATCAACTATCCGCTTTACTCCTATCGTAACTCCTAATCTTTTACTCTAGAGTTAAGAATCAAAAATCTCCACAAGCAACTATGCAATCAACTCTTTAACATTTAATTAGGTAGTAGCATGAGATCTCGCTAAGGGATTGTCAATTGTTTTTCAATCGGTTAAGGGTAAAGCCATTTAAAGGTGGTTTTCTTTAGATGAAAAGTTTCTCTCAAGAAAATAAGGAATGTTTCACGTTAGGCAAAATCTATCTAAGATCAGAAACAATTCATGCATACAAGTTTAACCTCTATTGTTCTACCCAATCCTAGACTTTTTCTTTCTAACCAAACTCTCCCACTCTTATCTTAATCCTCATTTTTAGAGGCACATTTCTAAAACTCTTTTCTTTCTTTCTTTCATTCATTCACCACCGAAGTCTTTTTTAAGAACCTCTAAGGGAATCCCTTTTCTCATTCAATGCTATGCTATGACTCTTTTTATTCTTCTCTAATCTCCTTGGCTTCCTCATTATTTTTATCTCTTTTTTTTTTATTTTCTTTTCTTTTCATTTTCTCAATCTCCATAACCAAGTACAAACCACTTAACACTCTACATATTGTCTCAATTCCGTGCTTAGATGCTAGCCATTGATGTTCTAGCTCCTAAAAATAGAGGCTAAGCCTTGTCGTCCCCGATACTCTCAAGTTTTTGCCCACGTAAACATTATCAATCAAAAGGCCTCACACACTCAAGAGAATAGCAATGGTCGGAACAAAGGTTTCGGGTTTGGTGCAGGACTATCCTAATAACGAGGATAGCTACTTGAGTTAACAAAGGGTGATGAAGTGAATAAGATAACTCAAGTATTCTAAATGACCATGAAAACGTATTTCGAACCCCTAAGCGAGATAATTATGTTCAAATTAAGTTCCACTTAGATAGAGTCGAAAACAAGCTAGAAAGTTTTGATTAAGAATCTAACTTTCGAGTTGGAGGGATCAAAGAGCAAAGGTTCAAGCATTTCAAGGTCAATCAAGCACTACAAGACTATTATTAAGGTGATAATGTTTTAAGCTACGAACTTCTCATGGTAAATCTAATCATCGCCCCCTATGCAAATGCTAATGCAATCCTATATGACTCTAGACTCAATCCTAATGGCCAAATGAAATGCAAAACTATATGGAAATATTTTTGGTTTTTTTCAAATTTTTCAATTTTTTTTTTTTTTTTTTTTGGTTTTTTACGATGCATATAGATGAATGCGTGAGACTCAAGAGTAAAAACTCAAAAGAAAACACAATGTTAGCTACTAAGTCTCTCCCCCAAACCTATTTCGCACAGTCTCGGTGTGAGAATAAAGTCTAAAAGAGAGACTAACTAAAGGAAATCAAATAAAACTATGTACAAAGGAGTAGGGTCATCTTCGGGCGGTGCAAGACCTCGCGGCGCCGTTGCCGGGGAAGCGACGTGACCCTCGTGGTGCTTGAGTTGAGGTTGATCCTTTAGCTTTTTCTATCCTAGAGAGATCCCCGTCTCTCGTCTTGTTGTACCAAACCTCTTCGTTGTGGCGAAAGCGGACATTGTCTTCGTGGATATGTGGGTAAGTGGGGTGTTCGGAAGCAAGAACTTCCTTTCTTCTTTGAGCGAGATGTGGAGCTTGAGGGCATAAGAGGGTCCAAGAGTCCCGCAGAGATAATGGGTCCGGTTAAGGTATTGTACATCCATCCACTCAACTGGGAGGCTTCTTCCCGTTAGCTCGATCCCCTTAGCGCGAAAAAGGGGCGTCAACAAACCTCCCATACTAATCTGTGGGGTCTTGTCTTGCGTAACCATGACCCATTCTTGGATGTAGAGCAAGAAGTGTACGAACATCCCGACCATGCTCACGTCGTCTCGGTTTGCCATTATCCCGTGACCCTCATTCAAGAACCCAAGGAAAGGCGTGATCCCGACCATGAGAAGCATCATATCGGCCTCTCTAATTGTGCCCGTCTCTCGTCTCGCAAAGAAAGTGTGAGCTAGGGCCTTGTGGACATACCGAATAGTGGGGTTCCGAATGTTTGCGGACTTGGTGAGTCCTTTGGAGTAAGATCCGGTCCCTATAGTCGTCCACACATGGATTGGCTCGGTGATAGACTTGGCCATGATGGTGTGCAATCCCCTCGGGAGGCCGTATATCTCGCTAAGTTCTTCATATGTGACCTTGTAGTGCTTCCGGTTTGCAAAGAACTCAATGTAGCCCACATCATCCCATTCATAATCTCGAGGCTTGTTCTCTCGGGCTTTAAGGGAAACTGATGTCTAAAGTTTTAACCCAATTAAATACTGCAAGTGCACAGAACAATCGCAATAGTATAAAAGGAATCGAATCCACAGAGACCAAGGTTACACTATGAAATTATGAGATTTAAATTTAAAGCTAAGACAATATGGTTTTTGTGTATTTTTCGGAATAGCAAACAATTAAATAAATCGGTGTAAACAATTAATAAAAGGCACTAGGTCAAGGTATTTCGCTGGTGATTAGGAGACAAGGCTGAGCAACTATTCAGGGCTAATTAACTACCGGTCTAGAACTCAAACACATATAAATGTCGCCCCACTCTCGTGGTGTATCGACACCTTTATCTAACAACCTAGAATCCGAAACTCTCGCCTGGATCTAGCGAAGACGATAAGCATTAACAAACAGGTTCAATATGTTCACAATCAATCATAGCAATCAACTCTCGTTGGCTACGCACCAATTGCTCACCAATGATTTTTCTAGCAACCTAGAGCACTCTCATGAATAAGTTTAACCTAAAAATCATAGGCTAGGTGATCAAGCTAACCTAGGCATTACGAACCCCTATTGGTGAAGACATATAAATTCCGATCCTATTTGTGCTCAGCCATTGACAACCTAAATCACCATTGAAACCCTAACCTAGCTATGGATCTACTCACACATGGCAAAATCAAACACAACAAAGCAAGGAGATAAGTTCATGATTTATTGAAAGAATAAGGTTCAGGAAAACTTCTCAAATGAGTTGTGGATTGATCGACAGTAGGGGAATAGAGATCCAAAGCTGAATAATATAAATCCAAATCGAAAGAACAAAGTGGTGGAGTCTTCAAAACCAAAAATAAAACCTAGAATGAAGAACTGAAGTCTGAGAATACGTGATACAAGTCTGAGGCGGCTTGCCTCTATTTATTCTAAAAATAAAATAAAATAAATTAAAAACGCGTCTCTAGGTAAAATAGGTCAAGCAGGTGCTCGCCAAGTCCGAGCAGGTGCTCGACCAGGCGGAAAATAGTCTTTTGGCTCAAATTTACTCCTTTTGCTCCAATGTCTTCCAATATCTTCAATCCATGCTCCAGAGCCTCAAAATATCTGAAAAGACACAAAAAGAACTAGAAAAGACTCGAAAACAAAAAGACTCGAAAACAATATGAAAAGACTAGTTAATACGGGACAAATTCTTAACATATCAGAAACGAGGAACTTCTTCGTCATGTCTACGTAAGTGTCCGAAGAGAGGCTCATAAACTTCGCAAGACCCATGCTCTCAAATATTGCCTCCACATCTTCTAGTAATCCGGCCTCGGTGAGGAATGTCGGATCCGGATATCTTGTGGTAACAAATATAAGTTTCCGGTCCTTCTCAAGCTGGAATATCTTAGCCTTTACTTGAGCCACAGAGAAACGGTGAACCGATGGTTCCTCCGTATCCTTTCCCTTATCCTTTCTACTTCCCTTCGCCCTAGGAGCTCTACCCTCTTCATTCTCACTGTCACTACGCTCCCTTTCTACCGCTTTCCCCTTGTTCTTCCGAGACTTAGATGCGGTAGCTTTTCCTTTACCCTTGGATTGTCTTCTTTCCTCCTCATTTTGATCCTCTCTACATTTTATCACCATGATTACCTTTAAGAAAAATGTTAACCAATAAGTTTTTAGTCGCAAAAGAAATGCTTGCAAGTGATCAAAATTTATATATGTATTCATTGAAGTTCATATGGACCACATAAACAACACCTTTTATTCAAAGTCAAGTATACTCAAATTCAATCAAAATTTCGACTCGAAATGATCATAGTTCTTCAACCAAACGTTTTTGAACTTAGTAGTCTTCTAGACAATTGCTTAAAATACCTATGTCTATCCATTGAAACCACAATCTCTAATTTTCCCTAAAATTTTTTATGAACCCTAGAATTTGAATTTTCACAATTTTCTCAATAAATCCTTAATTCTATCCTTTTAATAGTTGCAAATTGTGACGAAATAGTGTAAGCACATGTCTATGGTTCCATATCTAACCTTAAATCATCCTAAATCACGAATCTAAGAAATGCCCAAAGATTGAAAAGTTTAGGAGCTTTATACCTTGAATTCGGATTGAATGAGATGAATATATGAAGATTGAAGCAGTGATTACTCAACAGAGGCAATAGATAGGTGAGTTTAGCAATTGATTTCATGAAAATTGGTTGAAAAATGAAAAAGTTTGAGAGATTTTAAGTTTGAATGTTGATGAAATCGTAAAAATGTGAGGAATTACCTAGGGACGCCATCGGTCAGTCTTGACCGATAGGACAGAGCGCTATGGGCGTTCGGTCTGTCTTGGCCGGTAGAAATGATCCTGCAAATCCCGAGGAAAACTCGGCAAAATCTCCTAGAGGTCTGTCTTGACCGCTGGGACAGACCGCTACTTATCTGCGGTATAGCCTGAACGCTACCTGTGACCGCTGTCTTTTCGGTCTTGCCCAACCACTATTTTTGTCGTCCCAAATGCTCTGTAAACTCTCTGATGCACCATCGGTCTGTCTTGACCGATGGCTTTGTCCGAAATCATGTACCGGTGTGTCTGGACCGCTATAAGTGACCGATGGGAGTTTTCTTGTCTAAGCACTTCACAATTTATTTCCCCTTTTCCAATGACTCAACCTATTATTCAAAAACACAGAAATAAAACATAAAACTAAGTTAATTTAAAGCAAATATATACAGGGATACCATGGGAATGCCTCCCAAGCGCGCTCGTTTAACGTCATGAGCTCGACTCTCGTTGGTGTCTACTCGGATGGTGGATCCGCAAGGTATGCGGTTGTGCCTTCCTTTGATGTGATGTTCGCTAAGTATGGCTTCACTCTTTGGCCGTTAAGTACGAACTCTGATCCATCCTTGTTCTTCAAAACAATAGCACCATACGGACGTACCTCATTTATCACAAAGGGGCCCGACCAACGAGATTTCAGGTTTCTGGGAAAAAGCTTCAAGCGAGAGTTGAAAAGCAGAACCTCATCTCCTTCTTTGAAATCCCTTCGCACTATCTTCTTATCATGGAAAGCCTTTGTTCTCTCGTAGATCTTTGAGCTTTCGTATGCAGCAAGTCTCATTTCATCTAGCTCTTGGAGTTGAATCAAACGCTTCTCTTCCGCAGTCTTGATATCGAAGTTAAGTAACTTTGTTACCCACATAGCTTTATATTCGATCTCAACTGGGAGGTGACAAGACTTACCATACAGTAAGTTGAATAGTGTAGTGCCTATTGGAGTTTTATATGCAGTCCTATATGCCCATAACGCATCATCGAGCTTTGTTGACCAATCCTTTCTCGTTGTGCTAACCATCTTCTCTAGGATTGCTTTGATTTCGCGGTTAGAAAGCTTAACCTGACCACATGTCTGTGAGTGATACGGACTGGCCACTTTGTGCTTCACTCCATGCTTCTTAAGCATACTCTCAAACAACTTGTTGATGAAATGAGAACCGCCATCGCTAATAACCACTCTTGGAACACCAAACCGCGGGAAGATAATGGTCTTGAACAGCTTCAACATGACTTTTGCATCATTTGTGGGGCTAGCAATAGCTTCCACCCATTTCGAAACATAATCCACCGCTACAAGGAAGTATTGGTTACCATAAGATGATGGAAACGGTCCCATGAAATCAACTCCCCACACATCGAATATCTCAACTTCTAGAATAGGGGTTTAAGGAGTCTCATTCCTTTTGCTTATATTCCCCTTTCTGTGGCAAGGATCACATCTTGAAATGAAGTCGAATGCATCTTTGAACATGGTAGGCCACCAAAGCCCGGCTTGTAGCGCCTTTTGAACGGTTTTGAAGGTTGTGAAATGTCCTCCGATAGTCGAACCATGGCACAACGTCAAGATACCATCTACTTCCTCTTCCGCTACACATCGTCGGTATAAGCTATCCTTGCAAAGAGTGTATAAATAAGGCTCGTCCCAATAGTACCGGCACACATCTCTGAAAAATTTCTTCCTATGATAAGCATCTAGATTCAGTGGTTCCTTCTCACAAGCAAGGTAATTCACTATATCAACGTACCAAGGAAGCTTCTCACTCAAACTCATAGCGATCCCAAGCTTCTTATAGGTTTCGTAGGTTGAACTTAAGAGTGTGATTGCTAAAAGCTGCTCTTCGGGTAGAGAGTCGTTGATCGGTACATCTTCGACAATCCTCATTCTAGATAAGTGATCAACTACGCCGTTCTCAATGCCTTTCTTATCTTTAATTTCTAAGTCGAACTCTTGCAAAAGTAAGATCCATCTTAACAACATAGGCTTCGCATCCTTCTTTTCCAATAGGTGTCTCAACGCTGCATGGTCCGTATGGACAATTACCTTTGACCCCACTAAATAAGACCGAAACTTCTCGAAAGCAAATACGATAGCAAGCAACTCTTTTTCGGTTGTAGCATACTTAACCTGAGCATCATCTAAGGTCCTAGTAGCGTAGTAAATGTCGTGAAGTTTCTTTTCTTTTCGCTGTCCAAGAACCGCTCCAACTGTATAGTCGCTAGCATCACACATTATCTCGAAAGGCAAATTCCAATCTGGTGCTTGGACGATAGGTGCACTAACTAACTCCCTCTTGATCTTCTCAAAAGCTTCCATGCATTCGTTGTTAAACTCAAAGCTCACTTCCTTGCATAACAGTCTTGTTAGTGGCCTAGCTATCTTGGAGAAGTCTTTGATAAACCTCTTATAGAATCCCGCATGGCCTAGGAAGCTTCGAATATCTTTTACCGTCTTTGGTGGTGCCAAACCATTCATAACATTAATCTTCGCTCTATCAACCTCTATTCCTTCCTTGGAGATCTTGTGTCCCAATACTATCCCTTCCTTTACCATGAAGTGACACTTCTCCCAATTCAACACGAGGTTTGTCTCTTCGCACCGTTCCATAGTATGGATGGTTTGCTAAGCGTTCTAACATTTGATCGATAAACGGTAGGGGAAATGGTCTTTACGGGTGGCTGCATTTAGTTTTCGGTAGTCTATACAAACCCTATGACCGGTTATAGTCCTAGTTGGTATTAACTCATCGTGATCGTTTTTAACTACCATAATTCCGCCCTTCTTTGGTACCATATGTACCGGGGAGACCCAAGTGCTATCCGAGATCGGGTATATTATTCCTGCATCCAAGACTTTTAGAATCTCTTTCCGCACAACATCTCTAAGGTTCGGGTTTAACCGCCTTTGATGTTCTACGGAAGTCATTGACTCACTCTCTAGGTGGATCCTATGCACGCAAAGAGACTCCAAAATTCCCTTAATATCATCTAGTGAATATCCTATGCCTTTTCTAAACTTTCTCAATTCATCTAAAAGGGCGGAAACCTCTAACTCACTAAGTTCATCATTTATTATAACCGGATAAGTGTTGTTAGAGCCAAGAAATGCGTACCTTAAGCCTTTAGGAAGCGGTTTGAGATCAACTTGAGGTGCTTTGAGTTCACTCCAATACTCTTCCACGCTAGACTTACCATTGCTAGCTCTTTGGTTGTTTACTATCTCAAGCGATGCAATATCATGTTTCTCTTGACCCAGCTCTATGAATGATCCTTCCTCACAAGATGCTCGGTGCGAGTCGAGTATCTTCTCATAACCTTCACTAACCTTCCTTAGCAATCCGAATTCTCCTCTTTTCACCGTGAGTGCATGTTGTAGAGAATCCTCTAGAGTTATTTCTTCTAATAGCTCATTGGCTAGCGCGTCCATCTCTTCTATATAGAACGCTTGTCCTTCTATAGTCGGTTTCTTCATAACCTTGTTTATGTCGAAGGTTAGAACTTCATTCCCCAAGCGCAGGTTAATACGTCTCATTTCTACATCAATCATTGATCCCGCGGTGTGCAAGAATGGCCGCCCTAGGATAAGTGAGTACTATGAAGTCCGTTGGTATCTCGAAATTGCCTACTCTCACCGGTAAATCTTCAAGTAGACCGATTGGTGTTCTAGTGGACCGATCTGCTAAGACAAGTGATATATGACAGTTCTTGTATCTTGTAAACCCCAACCGCTTGGCAACCGATAAGGGCATCAAACTTACACTAGCTCCTAAATGGCATAGACATCGGTTAAAATACAAAGGTCCAAGTGAACAAGGGAGTGTGAAGCTACCCGGATCATCTTTCTTCTTCGCAATCACTTTCCTTTGGATGATTGCACTACATTCGTGAGATAAGACAAACACATCCTCCAATGCGTTTTTTCTTTCCTTCACCGTGTCTTTGAGAAATTTGTTGTAAGGAGGAGACAACACAAAGGCATCGATAATTGGCATAGTTAGAGTGACCTCGCTCATTTGCTTATCGAACATAGCTCGGTATTTCTCCATTAGCTGTTTCTTAAAGCGGCTCGGGAACGGAAGCTTTGGTTCATAAGGAGTTGGCACAAAGAGAGTTTCCTTTTTAGAAGAAGTTGAACCCTTTTTCTGAGTTGTTCCCTTTGTCGCTTCTTCCATAACCTCTTCAACCACTTTGTCTTTGCCCTTGTCTAGCACTATCCTTTCTACAACAACCTCAGCATCTTTACTCTTCTCTTTCAACCCTTCTTCATCTTCAATCTCAATCACTACCTCCCCTTTCTCTTTAGAAATGTCCTCATTGCGTGTTCCATTAGGTATCTCTTTCCCACATCTAAGAGTAATGGCGTTTGCATATTCTTTTGGGTTAGTCTCGGGCTTGCCCGGTAGTGAACCCATAGGGCGCTTGGAAGAAGAATTACTCATTTGATTTACTTGAGAGGATAGCTTTTCAAACTTAGCATTGAGATCTTGGTAAACACCATCAACCTTGTTGTTCATAGCTGACATTTGTGTAGTGAGTTCCATTGCCCCTCTACTTTGGTTTTCCAAAATCTTCTTAAGCAAAGCGTTAGTGTCATCTTCACTTGATTGCGGTTTGGAGATACTAGTCTGTCCTTGAGCTTGATTTGGATAGAATGAAACCTTAGGCTTGAAATTTCCTTGATTGTTGTTCCTTTGTTGATTGTTGCTTTGGTAGTTACCTTGTTGATTGTTGACTTGAGGTTTTAGAGGAGGGTATGTTTGGTCTTGAGGATTCTCAACATTAGTGTTGCGGTATGAGAAGTTTGGGTGGTTTCTATAGTTGGGATTAAAGCCTTTGTTGTAGCCTTGGTTTTGCCCACCAATGAAGTTCAACTCTTCTTGGTCATCTACACAACTCTCATTACCACCTTCTTGATAGACTTGACAAACCTCGTTATCACCAATGAAATGAACCGGCTTTTGAGATACTTGCAACAGCTTGTCAATCTTATCATTCAAAGCCTTCATATCTTTGCGGTGTCGCTCATTCATCTCACTTGTATCTCTTGAGCTCCTATCATAGTCCTCTCCTCCATAGTTGCTATCACTAGTTGCTAGGCTCTCAACCAAATGCAAACCATCTTCGGTCTCTTGTCCCAAGAAATTTCCTCTACTAGCAATATCAAGATGTGCTCTATACTTTGGCAAGACACCGCAGTAAAGAGTTGCCAAAAGACTACCCGATGTGAAGCCATGATGCGGACATTGTGAAGTTAGACCCTTGACCCGCTCCCATGCTTCACTAAAGCTTTCATTACTATGTTGGGTAAAGCTTGATATTGCATTTCTCAATCGGTTTGTGCGCGTAGATGAGAAGAACTTAGCTAGAAACGCCTTCTTGCATTGGTCCCATGTGGTGATAGAGTCATGAGGCAAGTTCTTTTCCCACACATGAGCCTTGTCTCCCAATGAGAATGGGAAGAGACATAGCTTGAAAGCATCTTCCGAGACACCATTGATCCTTGTAGTCCCACAAAACCTATCGAACTGATCTAAGTGATCAAGGGGATCCTCCATTGCTAACCCATGAAACTTAGAGCTTTGCACCATGTTGATAAGGCTTGCCTTAATCTCGAAGTTGTTATTCTCAATGGGAGGTGGGTGGATACCAGCTCTGTTTCCATGTGTGTGCGGCTCATCATAAGCACCAATGATCATAGGTGGTCTTGGAGCATGGGCGGGTGGGTTCCTTTGAGCATTGTTGTTACCAGCCCCATTTCCTCTACCATTTCCTTGCCTTTGATCAGCTCGATGTTCCTCTTGGACCCCGGGTGGGTTTTGATTATCTTCCATATCCACTCTTTCTTCTTGAACTAACCGGTCTTGCGCTCTCCTTGCTCTTCCAAGTTCACGTTCCAATCTCCTTATATCGTCCACTCTATCAATAAGGTTAGTTGGTCCACGGCTTCGAAGGTTCATACACCTAGTAAGAAAGAACAAGAAGATAACTCAAGAGTTAATAACTAAAAAGAAAAAAAACTTAGTCTCAAGATAAAACTAAATACTAATGGCTAAATGCGTCGCTTCCCCGGCAACGGCGCCAAATTGATATTGCAGTTTTGTATAACGGGCTATCAATAACCCCTTAACCGTTATAGTATAAGAGGTGTCGTGATCCACGGAGAAACGAGATTTAACACATCAATAATTCAAGTCCCAACTTAATCTAAGAAAATGATCAATTTCGTTTTAATGACTAACAACTTAAGTAAGTAAACTAAGCGAACTAAATTATTAAAGATGACTTTAAATGCAATAAGGGAGAACAAGAACCATAGGGAATGATGAATGAACAAGGGTGATTACTAAAGCATTAGATAGAGCTTAATTATGACTAATCAATTATTCCATAGACTTTAAACACTAATAACAACTAATCCATTCTCATGACAAAAGCATCTTTGCTAAGCAATCACTAAACAGTAATTCTCATTAGTCAATGATTAATAGCAAGCATTAAAAGAAAGTTTAAATAGTCACTAAACAGCCTAGACAAATATTCTCATATGCTAGGAATGAAAAGCTCTTAATAAATTGGTTCAGGAATTTTATCAAACACCTTGTGAGCATGAAAATCTCTATGATCTAAATCAACTTGATCATGGTTTATTTAGCATTAACAACACATATTAAGAATGAAAACATGACTAGCAACCTAAAGCCCCATCAATACTATAGCAATCAACCCTAATCCATCACCCCCAAAGGTCCTAAATAGACTACTCACTCATGATCATGTTAACACAAAGCAATGCATCAAATGCTTGGTTAAACATGATTAAGAGATTATAGAAATAAAGATTTAAAAAGGAAAATCCAACTTAAACTCAATAGAAATCAAGATCATACAAGGTTTTTTTTTCTAATCTCTCCCCAATGTCTTCCTCTTCTAATCTGGGTTTTGTTTAGCTATTTATAGCCCAAAACTCGGACTGGTTCAACTACAAGAGAAATTCTGGTTAAGTCTGGTTAAGAGGAATTGAATATGAATTTAAACCATCCCATCGGTCATGCCAGATCGATGGATCTGACCGCTGGAGACCATCGGTCTGATTCGCCGCTGGGAACGACCGCTGAATTCCTTCGGTTATGTTTGACCGCTACAAGTGTCCTCCCAAACCTTCTGTAAGACTGTTGAGAGCTCCATCGGGCGGTAGTGACCGCTGGAGGCGACCGATGATCACTTGCGGTCTTGCTAGACCGCTGGAACTGACCGCTGGAACTGACCGCTAAGAGCTCTCGAAACTTCCAACTCCATCTTTTGCCCCTTCTTGCTAAGTAAATCCACTCCTAAACTCCCATATCATCTAAAACCTGTAAAAGAACACAAATATACAAACTCTACTCTAATATGCACCTAATGCCTAAAAGTCATGCAATAGTTCTATGAAAATGAACCGAAAACAAGCTTCGAAAACACTAAAAATGCAACATATCAGCAACCTCTGTGTGACCATTCGATCCACCACTTCGAGTCCCTCGAAGATTATCCATCGTTTCATCGTTCTACCAATCCGAAAGTGCCGATTCTTGGGAAGGATCGTATCACGTAAAGATCTTCACCAAAACATCATGTTGCATGTTACCCCATTGTGACTGTGATGGACCATTGTCACAACAACATGAACAACTTTTAACCTTACTAGTATATAAGCTTCACGACGGCTTAAAATTGACTCAAATAACATTGCAGCAGTTATTAAAGCATCTTAAAGGTGTGGTGGCCTAGTGGTAGCACAATGGGGTTGGTATTCCCTTGTGTCCTGGGTTCAATCCACCTTTGGGACAGAGATACATTCTTTAAATAAGAATGGACTAAAGGCTGGCTCCGAGTACCGAATAAGATTATTAGTCAAAGATCCAGAACTCCCGCGATTAATATGTAAGGCGAAGTGGATCAATTCTTAGAATTTGTTATTATATTACATCAACTAGATAGTACACACAATGCGGAAAAATATCTACTTTATATTATGTTAGTTTATATTGTCAAAAATTATTATTGGTGTTTTAAATTAGATTTATTTTATGTTTTTACTATCTTTTTTATCTTATTTATTATTATCATATATGGCTTGTGTTGTGTTAATTAAAATTACTAATAGATAATTACGTGATGTGTTATATTTGTTGACAAATATATTTAATAAGTTAGAATATAATATAATTTTGTTGTAAAAATTAAGTGATGTTATCTATATATTTCAAAATATGAAAAAATCTATAATTGTTTGATTTACTCCAATATATGAGTTATTATCAATGATTAGAAATTTGATCTGAGATCTGTCATAATTCGTCTTGACCCGTCTTTATCTTCTCTGATCCGTCTTGGCCCATTCTTGCCCATTATAAAAATTAAAATATATGAAGATCCGGGTGATTTAAAGTTAGATGGTAAAAAATTAATTTTAATTTTCGTTCATAATTAATAAAAGAGAGAGAAGGTGAGTTTAATTTTTTTGTGGAAAGTAATAATTGTTTAAAATATTATTTACAAATTTTATTTAATTATATTAATTTTCTGATTATTATTGTATCCTTAGTGACTTTATTTAAAAACATTAAATAATATATTGTTTAAATATTAATTAAACAATTTTATATTTATTTAGAATATAATAAATAAAAATAAACATATTTCAATTTAAAATATTAATAATTAAAATTTGAAATATCTATATACCGATTTGTGTGCTATTTATTAGGAATTGATTAACTAAATAGGAAATAATTATAATTATTAATAAGATTTTAAAAATTAAAAACAATTGTTCAATGATATTTACTGTAATATCTCACGTAAATGCAAGTTTATTTTGCTTTTAACATTGCTCAAATAATTATATAGAGATTAAATTAACTATCATAACCAAGGTCGGTGATTAATGGTCGATTAAATGCTAAAATATTGATAGCTGCCGAGATTATGCTTAAATCTTCTATAAAATTGGTTGTGGAAGATGAAAATTAAGAGAACAAAAAAAGTTGCAGAGAAAATAGAGAAAATGTCGGGGAAGCAGATGAAGGAAGGGGAAAAAAAGAGAAAATATTAATAAACTAGATTCGTACCGCGGTACATCACAGGTCAATTGATTTAATAGAAATTTTAAGTTGTTTATTTATTATCTATTTATATATTTTTTTAATTATCTGTCAAATTTTAAGTTTATTTACTTTGAATTGTGGTTGCTTTTTAATTTATTTGTTATTTATTGTTGTTTTACATTTTATAATAAATTTAACATTGCCTTATCATCGAATTGAAAAATATTGTAATTATTGAAAGTATATAATTCTAGCTTTATTTTTAAAATTAATTTCCAACATTGAGGATTATGATTTTATTTTAAAGCAAAACCAACACCACATAAATGAAAACGAAAACGAAAACAACTAACAAATAAAATTAAAAAATTAAAAAGAAATACCATAATTAAATATATGAAGAATCCAATAAAAAGAATTAAAAAAGTTCAAACAATGAAAATGAATCAACCTTATTTTGGTATGGCTACACGAGCACATGTTGCATAAAACAAAGTGAAAACATAAATAGTCATTGGATTTACTTATTAAAAAATAAAATAAAGAATACTCTAAAAAAAATAAAGGCTCCATTAACTCTAATATATTTTGTTTTATATATTCTGAAAAACCTCTTTGAAAACCACATTCATGGTTTGTCTCTGAGGTTTACCTTCTTGGTATATAATAAGCACTTTTAACCCTTTTTTGATGTTATCCTTGATAAAACTACATAAAGTTTACCATGAGAAAACACAAAGTTTGACAAAGTCTTACTTCTGCCAGTGATTGTCTTTGACTCTTGTTAATAGTCATTGCGAAGGCGAGAGATACCAGAAACTGTCTGCGTCGCATTTTAAATGGTAATTTGGCAACAGATGATGTTATGAAAATCTTGAGAAACAGAACTATGTTTCCATTCTTATCTCCTGTGATGATTGTTGCTTGTAAAACATGATCAACCATTTGTGTAATCCGCAGTCTAGTTCCATTGCATAACTCACCTTTAGGATCTAAGTTTCTCAACAACATAATAGGAGCACCGATTTTTAAACGTAAATTGTGCACATGCAAACCTGAGATGTTGATAGTGTTTAAAAAATCAGGTGTGAACACAGGATTGGTATTTGAATCTGCATATGTGGGATCTAGACTATCCGTACTAAGATATACCATTTCTTCACCTGTTCCATAAAACCAATTCAGTACATAAATACTTTTGTTTTAGTTTTTTTTAAACGAAGAAAAATGTAAGAATACTTAAAAAAAATTGGATGCTAACCTTGTAACTTCTTCTCAAGCAAATGTATGTTAAGTGAATTGACATCTTCATTTCTTGGAGCCAAAATAGCCCTCTCTTGAAAGAATTTCATATCTTCTTGCTCATGCAAAAGCGTTGGATCACCATAAATTTCTCTAATTATTGCCTCGATAGGATCATCAGCATCTGTAATTAGAAACTCATCAGGAATATCAATTAGAACCTCACCATCATTAGGCTTCACAATCTTTCCATCACCAACGTTTAAAATCCACTCAGAAAATTCCTTTATCTCCTTGGCCTCATCAGTACTTAAGTGGTTGTTGAGAAGTCGCATATTCTTAGTCAGCTTTAAGACTTCGCAATGATCCCAAAGATAAGATGAATTTAGAGAAGCCAAAACAATCTCTGCTCTACCTGCGCCATTGATCACATGGAGTACTTGCTTGAAATCCCCACCGAAAACAACAACTTTTCCACCAAAAGGCTTGTTCTCCATGTTCCCCATAATATCACACATACTTTATGAAGAAACTGAAAACAATATCTGCTCATCATAGGCGCTTCATCCCAAATTATTAGTGAAGCTTCCTTTACTAAATCCGCTTGATCTGTATTAGGCTTCATTGTACATGTTGTATACTCATCCGGATTTATGGGAATACCAAAACGTGAATGTGCAGTCCTTCCACCTGGTAACAACAATGAAGCAATTCCACTTTGATGCCACATTAAGCACAATCTCTCATTTACTCCTAATTTTCGCAGATATTGTTTGCCAGAAAAAAGTTTTTCCTGTACCTCCAAATCCATAAACGAAGGATACTAATAAACTTAATAAATGTTAGTGGTTGATAGCTGTTATGGAAAACAATATCTAAAAAAATTCATAAATGGAAACGAGGAATTGAACGTGGGTTGTTTAAAATATGAAATGGTATAAATACCAATTGAGCCATAGACAATATTAACAATAAAACACATAAATATAATACTTATCTTAAACAAAAATTACCGATTTTCATATGATTAATCCCCGCTTAAGTGCTAGGCGTTCGTTGACTGCCTAAATAGCGCCTAACGGTTTTTAAAACATTGATCATAACTGTCGAAGTTCCTTTGGTCTAATTGGTTAACCAAAATTAATTAATGTTTCTACATTAGATTTAGATATCAATTCTTAGAGATTATGAATGATTGCAGATTTTGGATTTATTGTAGATCTTTGTGGTGCGGGTAAAACCACTAATTAATATTTGGTTAACTAGTAGACCAAAGAGACTTCTACAAACATTTTGTATGGTTCATTTATCTATACCTTTTCTCTCTATATATAAGTTTTAATCTGTACATACTTTTCTTTTTCCTATTTTTGATTGCTAACTTTGTATCGTAGCGGTACAAAGTTTGTCACATTAATTATTATCAATCACACAAAAAAGGTTATTAAAAACTGTTATTCTTGGTTGTTTGATATAGTGTTTTTATGGGGTTTAATGCATGGTTTCACCACATGATTCATTCCATTTGCATAATAATATAGAGTTTAGGTGCATATCATTGTATATTTGGCATTTGCATGTTTGCATTGTAGGTTTTGAAGTGGAATGGAGCTAAGGAGCCAAAATCATGGAGAAAAAGGGTCAAAACATGGAATTGATGAAGACAAACGAATCACAAGGACATTCGCAGCGGTCAAGAAGACCGACAAGGCACATCGGTCAGTTGCAGCGGTGATGACAAACCGGTGGCACCTTACAGGCGAATCACAAGGACATTCGCAGCGGTCAAGACATACCGAATAGGCACAACGGTCATTCACAAGACCCATTTCCTTAACCAGACTTAACCAGAACTCATTTGCATTAAACCAGTCCGATTTTGACTACTATATATAGTCCTCAAAAACCTAATTAGAGGATTATGTTTTGTTTATGAGATTTTCTCTTTAACCTTTTTGGGTTTTCATAAACTCTTTGTATGAGATTTCTTAATTCAAAGTATCAAATCTATTTCTCTTTTTAAATCTTTTATCTATTTATCTTATATTCATGATTATGAATTAATCAAACCAATTGATATGTGTTTTCATGGATATGAGTGAGTAGTCTTTTTAGATGAGTTTAGAGTTTGGTAATTGAGATGATTGATGGATTGTTGGTGATGTTTAGGACTAGATTATATGTTAGTCTTTCATTTAGGGTGATTATATTGCTAGATTAGACAATAGATTGTTAATCTAGATCACTTGCATTTTCATGCCCACAAGGTATTTGTTAAAATGCTTGAATGAAACCTAAATGTGTATTTCATACTTTACCTATGAGAATAGTTGTCTAAGTTGATTTGTGGCTTGATTAAAACTTGTTATTAATGCTCAATGATCATTTTAATTGCTAATGAGAATTATTGTTGATTGAATGATTATTGAAGAGATTAATGTCATGAGAGTGAATTAGTCTTATTGATTGATCATATAGCCTAAGACATTGTTCCTCATATGTCAATGCATCATCATACATTCATCATTTCATCTTAATGCTATGTCATTCCCTAAGCTCTTTATTTTTATCATTTGATTATAAAACTGATTTTCTTCTTTCCCCGCTCTTATTTAAATTTGGTTTCTTGATATAAAAAAACTTTATATTGCTTAGCTTGAAATGATGTTTGCATTCTTGGTGTGTTAGTTATGTTTCCTTGTGAATCGATACCCATTATACACTTTGTATAAGGGTTATTTGATAGCTCGGTTTGCAAAAACCTCTTTATTATTGTTTTGCACCAACATCTTTTACATATATTTCTTGATTTCTTTGAAAATTAATTTGAATCCGATGAAGCAAAGTAATTTCTCTACCAGAGAAACTAACTTCCTTTATTAATTTTATGTTATTATTACGATTATCTAGTAACTTAGAATCATGATCTATCATTAATTAATACATTTGGTTAGTATTCACTAACTAAATTCAGATAATTCATCCTCACGCCATACATCTTCTTGGAACTTCGAATGTTTTTTTCCTACGTTGTCCTCTTGGAACATCCTCACGCAACGCTGGCACGTCCACCTGTCGCACCACACAAACCTCTCAAAACTCCTTAACTTTTCTTTTATCTCAGCCTTAATACTTGGGAATGCGTTTACCTGAAATCACAACCTAATCCATCAAATCTTTAAAGAAGAATGGTTATTATTTAGATAGTTGAATTTGAACTCAAAAAAATAAAATCATTTACTAATTTATATATATTGAGAAAAAAGAAGAAGATAAATTCAATTGATGATCTCACCCATTCTATAGGAAACATGTTCACGTCCAAAATAAGGCAATGGGAGATGTTGAGAGAGTTGAACCCCAGCGCAATGTTCACAAGGTGGAGGAGAGCATCTTTGGAGATCAAAGAAGCATGTAGGCTCAAGACCTTCAGGTTAGGGAGGTAGCTTAAAATGGCATCGGCGGTTCGTGAATCAAAGGTGCATAAGATCTTCATTTTGGTTAGACTCAAGCAATGTCCGCCAAAGCATTGTATTACACTCAAAGGATTGTAATTGCAGGAGAATATTATCGATTCGAGCTTTTTACATCGTGCAAGAGACCTCAAGAATGCATGTTCTTGATTGATATGCCAACCAGGTAGAAGAAGATGCTTTACATTGGGAAACCTTGCACCACAGAGAGAAAATATAATTAGGATTATGTTTATTCCCTTGTGCTAAGTTTTGCAAAAAATGTTTTGAATCACCTAACGTATCTTTTACTAGTTAAGATCATATCAGTTAAAACTTTTAAAGGAGATGACTTAATTGATGGACCACCATATCTTAAAATTGTATATCGGATCAATAATACCCCCATGCAAGAAATTGTTTTCATCAGAATTTGTATCGTCGTGAAGTAAGCAAAACAAAATCGAATATCGACCTAAATGGATAAATATATGAGTTTATATTATAATACAAATGAGGTAATTATATAATTAAGCTGAAATCAACAACAAATTTCCAAAATTACGACTAAATGAAAAAACCAATTTTTAAAATTTTAATTTATAATTAGTTGTATATGATTAATGAGTAAGGATGTTTCAAAAAAATACCATGAAGTTTTTTTTAAAGATTTGGATCCGGGATTTCAAAACTCCAACTATTCTTTTAAGATCGGATAATTAGCAAACCCCTAAAATGATATAGGACAAGATCACTATATCCTACTGTTAAATTTCTTAGACCAAAAGTAATAAATAAGAAATTGGTTACCTCTCTGCAGCGAATGCAAAATGATCTTCATCCAAATAAATAGAATAACTGAAATACAAAGTAGTGATGGCATTTCCACTGTAACCAGTGATGGTCTCCATGAGGTGCATAAACCTCCCTTTGCTACATTGGTCCGACCATAATGGTCCAGCGCGAGATATTTCTGGACGCTTAGAGAACTTTGTGAAATCAACTCTTCTCCATAAGATAGGATCATACACCGCTTTGCGCCACGATTGACAAACCCCAGTCACACTTTTCAACAAATCAAACATATCGAGCGCCATAAATATCTTCACCGAGACATTATGTTGCATTGTACCCCATTGGGACTGGGATCGAGCATTGTTTCCAACCATTTCGCCAAAAATGTATATCCTACGACACATACAAAAGATGATTGATTAATACAACTTACAAAATATAGCACAATACCCAATATATATGATAGAGTTAACAAATTTAGCAAAAGAGATGCTGATCAAAGAATGTAAATGGAAAATTGTGATCTAAAATTTTCTGAAAAGCTAGCCTATGGGGGTAAATATATTATGTAAGGAATTTTTCCTCTATGTTTGAACAATCATCCATAGACATAATTATTTTATGGGGATTAATAACAATTGAGAAAAAAAAACATGTAGATCTGTGTGTGTACATGTCTCTAAATTCATGCAAAGTTGCAAGTGATCAAAAATTTAAATAAGAGAGAGAGAAAAATAAAGAAAGCAAAAAACCTTATATCAATTTGTATATTTTACTATGCTGGAAGAAAGTGTTTTATTATATTATATAGACTCTAAAACTTTTGTGAATGATAATAAATTTTAAGAAGCGCAACTAATGATGAAAACTATTTCATTTACAAAAAGTAAATATATACAAAAAGTAACAAAAATTATTTCATTTACACATAATATTAGACAAAACCTATTCATAAACAAAAACAACTATGGTAGATTTTCTCAGTAATGACTTTTATGAGAAAATCTTAGCATATTGATTTCACCATACTCCAAGATAGACTGGGGTGGACAATTGTGGTTACAAAACAAAATAAATAAAAATTAACCCCAAGATATATAAAATTTGGGTTAAGATTAGATAAGATGTGAACTAACCATGGACATTTAGATATTTGGGTCGGATTCGGATAAGAACCGATCGGGTCTGGATTTTTTGGGTAAAACTTTTAGACCTATATAGGTACTTATAGAGTTTCAGATCGGGTTCACATAGATTTAAATCAGGTATGGATCGGGTCGGTTCCAAAAAATTATACCTATAAAAACCTAAAATAATTTTGGCTGTCATTTGGTTCAGTTATTTTCAATTTATATTTTACCCGCATTTAGTTAATTTTACCCAAAATACCAAAATACTCTAATATATATCAACTTTGATAACAAAAATACTTTAAATATGCTAAAATACCCAAAAATTTACCAAAATACCAAAAGCATTTATGTGTGTTAGTGTATTTGGTTCGGGTATTCGGATACCCGATAAGTTATGAACAATACTTGGGTTCACCCCTAGGCGTGAATCCATTTGTTCACCTCTCTTTCTGTAGCCAATCAAAATATGTCATGTAATATTATCATTAATTACTCTTTCTAAATCTAATCAATAAATTATTAATTACTCTTTCATAATAAAACAATTAGATTAAATCATTAATCACTCTTTCATAATAAAACAATTAGATTAAATCATTAATCACTCTTTATATATATAATCAATAAAAATATGTCAACTAAAATTATATTTAAACAGATATAATAAATTAAAATTACAATTAAACAAATAAAATAAATTTAGGAAAATAAAATAAATTAAGAAAATTAAATTTACTAATATCTTGAATCACGAAATAACCTAAACCATTTTATGTTATGTTTCGGCCACTCGTTTCGCTGTTATCTTTGGGTTCGCCGAATTGTATCCCTTAGGGTATATTTTTATATGTCTTTCATATTTATTTTTGTAATTTATTTTTTCCTTGGGTTCACCGAGTTGTATCCCTTAGGATATATTTTTATATATCTTTCATATTTATTTTTGTAAATTTTCTTTTGGGTTCGCTGAGTTGTATAATTAGGGTATATTTTTATAAAAAATAAATATGAAAGACATAAAAATATACCCTAAGGGATACAACTCGGCGAACCCAAAGGAAACGAGTGGCTGAAACATAACATAAAATGGTTCAGGTTATTTCGTAGTAAATTTAATTTTCTTAATTTGTTTTATTTTTCTAAATTTATTTTATTTGTTTAATTGTAATTTTAATTTATTATATTTGTTTAAATATAATTTTAGTTAACATATTTTTATTGATTAGATTTAGAAAGAGTGATTAATGATTTAATCTAATTACTTTATTATGAAAGAGTGATTAATGATTTATTGATTAGATTTAGAAAGAGTAATTAATGATAGAACAATACTTGGGTTCACCCCTGATGGTGAACCCATTTGTTCACCTTCTCTTTTTTTAACCAATCAAAATATGCCATGTAATATTATCACTAATTACTTTTTCTAAATCTAATCAATTAATTATTAATCACTATTTCTAAATATAATCAATAAAAATATGTCAATTAAAATTATATTTAAACAAAAATAATAAACTAAAATTATAATTAAACAAATGAAATAAATAAAATAAATTTAGAAATAAAATAAATTAAGAAAATCGATCTAATAATAAATTAAAACTAAATAAATAAAACATATAAAACTATACCCTAAAAGATACAACTCAGCTAACCCAAGGGTTAATTTTTTTATTTATTTATTTATTATTTAAATAAAAATAATAGATTAAAATTAAATAAATAAAACATATAAAACTATATCTTAAGAGATACAACTCAGCGAACTCAATGGTTAAAAATTATAAAATATTTAATTTGTTTTATTTATTTAGTTTTAATTTATTATTTAAATAAAAATAATAATTAAAACTAAATAAATAAAACATATAAAACTGTATACCTTAAAGGATACAGCAGCGAACCCAATAGTTAAAAATTTTATTTTTTTATTTTTTAATTTGTTTAGTTTTAATTTATTATTTTTGTTAAATATAATATTACGTGAATAATCTTATTGGGTGAATTTTCTTAATTTATTTTATTTATTTCATTTGTTTAATTGTAATTTAATTTATTATTTTTGTTCAAATATAATTTTAATTAACATATCTTTATTGATTATATTTAAAAAGAGTGATTAATGATTAATTGATTAGATATATAAATAGTAATTAATGATAATATTACATGTCATATTTTGATTGGTTAGAAAAAGAGGAGGTGAACAAAGGGATTCCCCACTAGGGGTGAACCCAAGTATTTTTCAAGTTATTGGGTAATACCCGAAACAGAACCGATACCCGCGGATCTATAGATGCAAGAACCTATCGGATAAAATTAACATAACCGAACCCGATCCGAATCGTATTTTTTGGATCAGTTCGTTTGGGTTTTTTGCCCTGGGCTAATGTGAACGTTAGCATCAATTATAATAAGAACAAGAAGAGACCAAGATGTGATTGTCGTCACTTTATTTTTATATCCATTAAGAAACATAGATTATTAGTAGCATTGCCAGCCTAAATCACAATTAACAAGAAGCAGTGAAACAAATGCAATAAACAAAGATGTTTACTTTGAACTCTTAAATGAATCCCATAGAGAGCCCAAATCAACATTACCTCCAGATAGTATAATCCCTATGTTTTTGCAATCATTCCAACAAGGATTGTTACGGAAACTATTTGATAAAACTGCTGCTAGGCCAATAGCTCAACTTGGTTCCACAGATACCTTAAGTATCTCATAGCACATTCTCATGGCTTCAATTATTTCGCAATCTTCCAAGGTTACCACATCGTCTACTAGATCTCTCACGACCGGCCTAATAGCAAAACAATGTTTTTTGAAGGAATGATACAGATTTTGAACCATTTTATGTTTCATAGACATGAATCCTATAAGAATAGGAATTAAATTACCATGTTAAATCTCCAAGAGAAGGTCGAAGACCATCTGCTATTGTATTAGTCTTAGACAAAGTGATGATTCTACCAGCGACCTTAGACTGAGCTGCATCATCAGCTCCTTTGGGTTCAGCGGCTATAATGCGGATGCTAGGCTTAATAGATTTGGCAGCAAGTGCCACATCAGATATCAAACAACCACCGCTTATTGGCACAACTATAGTATCAATCTCTTGGATTTGCTCTAACAGTTCCAATGCAACTGTGCCCTGACCACTGTTAAAAGAACCACAACCCAAACGTTTAGTAAATATTACTACTTAGCAGTTTCATGCATACCGTATTTATGGCAGAGAAAAAAGAACTTATCTCATAAAAGAACAGAAAAACTCAAATTAATACAAAGTTACCTATTGCATAGTGTTTATATCCTAATATGCACTATGAAACACGAATATCGAGATAGCAAAATACCTTATAATGCGTCCATCATTATATGGATGGATGAGAACTGAATCTGTTTCCTGCAAAATTTTGGAAGCTACTTCTTCTCTAGAAGACATTTTTGATTCACTCCATATAACATTACCACCATAACAGATCACATTATCAACTTTACACTTTGGAGCACCTTTCGGTACAACAATATATGCTGGGATTCCCTGAATCTTTGCAGCCAAAGACAATGCAGCAGCATGGTTTCCACTGGTCAAAGCAATTCAACAGTAAGGGACTAATCATTACTTAGTAAACAATAAAGCATTGATATTTCTTGGTATGGAAAACAAAACCTGCTATGTGTTACAACTCCTTTGGCTGCTTGTTCAGCATCAAGAGACAGAACAGCATTGCATGCTCCACGGAATTTGAAAGCTCCACTTGTTTTAACAATAAAACAGAAGTAAAATGAAAGATATTTGATAAGAATCTTCACAGAGAAAAGCATTAGTAAGTAGTAAAACTCACCCTTTCTGAAAGCACTCACACTTAAAGAACAAGCTTTTTCCGGATATTGAATTCAATGATTCAGATGTTAAAACTGGTATTCTGTGTATATAAGGCTTAATACGCTCATGAGCTTCCTTTATGGAAGATATATCAGCAGCATATTTCTCTATATTTGCTTCCATTTCTAAAGCAAAAAAACATTCAAAAGAATTTCATTATCACACATTAACTTCCTACTTATCATAAAGATCATATCTTCACTAATTCAAAACTACTTCAAATTTGTTAGCTTGAGCTCATTTTTTGTATATTTTATCGCTGATCAAATCTTAAATCTTAATTGACTATTTCTTCACAAAAATATTTTACATATCTGAACTAAACGGCTAGCTATTTACGAAAGTTTCCTATGATCGATGTTCTATTTTTTTGATAAACAGAAAATAGGTTTCCTACGATATTAACTCTTACTTATTCCTTCCGTTTTATAATCTTTTTAAAATCCTTTTGAAAAAATCAACAAGTTTCAATCTTTTGGTCCAAAATTTTCTGGATCCAGGACTCATTTGACATTTAAATGATATCATATCATGCACTGCGGAGTTAGCATACTATTAGTGGAGTTTTAGATCTTAATAGTTATGAGCTCAATTCTAAACTCATGTGACATAAGCGTTTTTTCAGGATCGTTACCTTAAATAAGGGATCAGATTAATTAATTCTTAGTTATATATATGGGCATGCATGAACTCTTCTTGTATACGCGTCTGTATTTATGTGGAGATAATATTCGGTTTTTCATATTTTCTTCACTGAATTCATCTCACCCAATCAAGAAAAGAGGGCACAGAGCAGAGTTTACCCTTTTTATATATTCCTATATAGTATATATACTATAGTGTATTCTTTTTGTTCTTGTTATTTTTCTAGTTTTATGTTCCATTTCTTATTAATCAAACGTTGTGGTACACCATGCATATCCTATTTATAACTCTTGTCAATATATGTTAAGGCGCACCATATCATATTAATTTATGATAATGCATTATTGTAGATACATACATAAAAGTCGGTTCTGAATTTTTCAAGATGAGAAACATTTAAGAAAATCCCAAGAAACTCTGTCCACCCTTACTTGAAATCTAAGTTGGTCTTTCCACAAATTATTTAAGTTTCTCCACAACCTATATACACATATATTAATGATTGCATGTGCAAATAATATTATAATGTATAGTATATAATTTCAAGAGCCTTCATCAAAATTGAAGTTGTGAGTTTGATTCTACTGTAAGTCTCTTTGTTCATATCAATGTGAGTCTTTATCATAACAACAACAATCGGGTTAAGTACAACAAGATCAACGGTCATAATGATGAGTAATCTAAAACTCGGCGTAGACGTGATCGGAGCACACAATCTCTTCCCAAAAGATGGGCAAGGAACATCAAACGCTTTCGTAGAGCTTTACTTCGATGGTCAGAAGCATCGAACAACGATTAAAGACAGAGACTTAAACCCGGTTTGGAACGAGAGTTTCTTCTTTAACATCTCAGATCCATCTCGTCTTCACTACCTCACTCTTGAAGCTCAAGCTTATAGTCATAGCAGATCTACTAATGGACGTTCCTTCCTTGGCAAGGTATCTCTTTCAGGGACCTCTTTTGTTCCTCATTGTGATGCTGTTGTTCTTCACTTTCCGATGGAGAAACGTGGGATCTTCTCTCGTGTGAGAGGTGAGCTTGGCTTGAAAGTTTACATAACCGACGATGCTTCTTTAAAATCCTCTGCTGCTTCTAATGATCGTAATCTAGATCCGACACTACCAATAGGTATTAGCCTCATCTCTAATAACTACATTTAGTTAGGATATTTTGGTTTTTGAGAATTGAAAGTCTTGTTGGAAATCAAAGTTAAAAATATGATTTTTTTTTGTTATTTTCGGTTTATTCAATTCGATTTAATTAACATTAAATTTGGTTTTTGTTCGATTTGGATCAGGTTTATTTTGCAGAAAAGTAATAATAAAAATGATGTTATAAAAAATATTAGAAGTTGAAAAAAAAAACAAATAGTAGCATCATTTTAGATTTAAAAGTTTGGTTTGGTATATATGCTCATTTCGACTTGTTATGATTAATTGATTTAGAACAAAACAATGTGATTTACTTGGGAATTTTGTTTTTTTTTGTTTTGTGATAGTTTCAGCAATGAAGGCAGAACATAGATCTGACAAACGACATGTTTTTTACCATCTCCCAAACAATACTCAAGAACATCAACATCAGCATCCACAAGGGCCTAATCAATCTTCTTCCTTAGCCGCTGAACACAATCATCATAACGAACATCATCACCATTATGTACCAAAGCACCAAGCAGACGAGATGAGACCAGAACCACCACCACCTTCGAAGCTAGTCCATGCACATTCAATTGCTTCGGCTCAGCCTGCGGATTTCGCACTTAAGGAAACAAGTCCAAATCTCGGTGGTGGAAGAGTCGTTGGTGGGCGTGTTATACACAAAGACAAAACCGCTGCAAGTACTTATGATCTTGTCGACAGAATGTATTTCCTCTATGTCCGTGTTGTC
>CM051390.1:3467490-3557684 GCA_028015245.1 Cardamine occulta
AAAGCTCGTGAGCTTCCTATAATGGATATAACAGGAAGTGTTGATCCTTTCGTCGAGGTAATTAATTAAGTAATGTTTTATATCAAGAAAAACATTTTATTCATATCAAGAATTGTTAAAAAAAAAAAAGAATTGTTTTTTCTAAAACATTATTGATGTGTAGGTAAAAATAGGGAACTATAAAGGAATCACAAGACATTTTGAGAAGAGACAACATCCAGAATGGAACCAAGTGTTTGCATTCGCGAAAGAGCGAATGCAAGCTTCGGTGATGGAAGTAGTTGTTAAGGACAAAGATCTTTTAAAAGACGATTATGTCGGGTTTGTTCGGTTTGACATTAACGATGTTCCTCTTCGTGTGCCTCCCGATAGTCCTCTTGCTCCACAATGGTATAGATTAGAGGATAAGAAAGAAGAGAAGATCAAAGGTGAGCTAATGCTCGCTGTTTGGATCGGTACACAAGCTGATGAAGCTTTCTCTGATGCTTGGCATTCTGATGCTGCAATGCCTGTTGATTGTACTCCAGCTATCTCCGCTGTTCTACGTTCAAAGGTACGAGTACATTTTTTAAAAGTTGTGTGTTTATTTTCAAACGAAACCAATATTTCTAGTGTAAATAAGCGCACACACCAAAGGCACATGAAAAGAAAGAATGTGTTCTAAATATTTTTAACATGTAAACTCAATGTTGATTAAATTTTGCGTTTAATTATAATACTAATTGATGCTAATATTATTTTACACCGGTTTGATAGAATTTGAAGCAAATAATTTTTTTTTTAATAAAAAAAGCAAATAATTAGTTTCTTGATATTATTGTTTTGCTTATGAATAGGTCTATCATGCGCCTCGTCTATGGTACGTGCGTGTGAATGTGATCGAAGCGCAAGACTTGATTCCGACTGACAAAACTAGGTTCCCGGATGTTTACGTAAAAGCACAGCTAGGAAACCAAGTCATGAAGACCAGACCGTGCCAAGCTCGAACTCTTGGTGCTGTATGGAACGAAGATTTTGTGTTTGTTGTTGCAGAGCCTTTTGAAGATCACTTGGTTCTCACTGTTGAGGATAGGGTGGCTCCAGGAAAAGACGAAATAGTTGGCCGTACTTACATTCCCTTGAACATGGTAGAGAAGCGAGCTGATGACCATATGATACATGCACGCTGGTAATGTACTTGACACAAAATGTATAAGACTTTAAAATGTGATGTGTATGGTTTTAACTAAAATGTGTTTTCATAGGTATAATTTAGAGAGACCAGTTGTTGTAGATGTAGATCAGCTCAAGAGAGAAAAGTTCTCTATGAAAATTCATCTCCGAGTTTGTCTTGAAGGAGGATACCATGTTTTGGATGAGTCGACTCATTATAGCAGCGATCTCCGCCCATCTGCTAGACCGTTATGGAGACAACCTATTGGAGTGCTCGAGCTCGGGATCTTGAACGCTGTTGGACTTCACCCTATGAAAACAAGAGAAGGCAGAGGAACCTCTGACACCTTTTGTGTTGGTAAATATGGTCAAAAATGGGTTCGAACTAGGACAATGGTGGATAACTTGTGTCCCAAGTATAACGAACAATATACTTGGGAAGTATTTGATCCAGCTACGGTTTTAACTGTTGGTGTATTCGATAACGGACAGCTTGGAGAAAAGGGAAATAGAGATGTGAAGATTGGGAAGATCCGCATAAGGTTGTCTACTTTAGAGACTGGGCGGATCTACACACATTCTTAACCGTTGCTTGTTCTTCACCCTACTGGGGTGAAGAAAATGGGCGAACTGCATATGGCTGTTAGGTTCACATGCGTCTCATTCGCAAACATGCTTTACCAATACTCGAAACCGCTTTTGCCCAAAATGCATTACGTAAGGCCGTTCTCAGTTATGCAACAAGACATGCTTCGGCACCAAGCGGTGAATATAGTGGCTGCGCGACTAGGCAGAGCAGAGCCTCCACTACGGAAGGAGATCATTGAGTTTATGTCAGACACTGATTCACATTTATGGAGTATGCGTAAGAGTAAAGCAAATTTCTTTCGGATTATGACAGTTTTCTCCGGAGTCATCGCGGTTGGGAAATGGTTTTCTGATATTTGCTCGTGGCGAAACCCAATCACGACCGTTCTTGTTCAT
This sequence comes from Cardamine occulta, assembly GCA_028015245.1. NCBI lineage: Eukaryota > Viridiplantae > Streptophyta > Magnoliopsida > Brassicales > Brassicaceae > Cardamine > Cardamine occulta. The sequence goes on from CM051390.1 coordinate 3,469,627, forward strand.
GTTCTGTTTCTCATGCTTGTTTGTCTCCCAGAACTGATCTTACCAACGATGTTTCTCTACATGTTTCTTATCGGACTCTGGAACTACCGGTTTAGACCACGTTATCCCCCACACATGAACACGAAAATCTCTCAAGCTGAGGCGGTCCATGCAGACGAGCTTGACGAAGAGTTTGATACGTTTCCAACTACTAGAAACCCTGACTTGGTGCGGTTAAGGTATGACCGGCTTAGAAGTGTGGCCGGGAGGATTCAGACTGTGATTGGAGATCTTACAACACAAGGAGAACGTTTTCAAGCACTTTTAAGTTGGAGAGATCCACGTGCAACCGCAATATTTGTTATATTTTGCTTTCTTGCGGCCATTTTTTTCTTCATAACACCGATTCAGATCGTTGTAGCGTTGGCTGGTTTCTTTATGATAAGGCATCCGAGGTTCCGGCACAGGCTTCCTTCTGTTCCGGTTAACTTCTTCCGCCGGTTGCCTGCTCGAACGGACAGTATGCTTTAAGCCCTGGGTTGAAGTATTTTATGTTATTGTCGAATGATAGTTTTATGTTATTGTGCGGATGTATTTTAGCTACGGTTTGTTGAACTTTCTCAGGTTTTTGGATTGCTATTTATAGCTACAAACAGAACCGGTTCTGAAATTTTAAAGTAAAAAAGAAATTTATGGGCTCTTTTACATTTTTTGTGACTTAAAAATTGTATTGAAGTACATGCAAACATATTAACAATTTCCTGAGTTAAATATACAAATCGACTGAAGTTAATATATATATATATATATACAAAGTAGTCATTACCGTCTCGTCGAGGCTCTAAACCATATCTTGTATTTGCAGGGAGTTCTACAAACATAACCTCAAGCAAAGAAGCAGCTCAAGTGATGTTTAAAGAGAGAGACAACCACAAAAATAGAAAACTTCGAAAACATCCTTATTAACCTCATTAGGGTTCATCTCTTCTATATTTGTGATTGATGTTTCTAGATAAACGATACAATATTTATATGTAACATGTGTATGTGTCATGTCATCTACGCAAGTGTGGAGAAACATGTGGGCATTGAGTAGTTTTGATTTAAGAGCTATGCTTTGAAGTGTACATATCCTTCTTGTTCAGACATCATTACCAGGTCTATTGTGACTCTGGTCTAAGTATAGATTAACTGCTTAAGATTTGAAGGCCATGGAGCAGTTTCGAGGAAAATCATAGACTACAAGTAACAAACAATGTCGATGATGGAAAACCAATAAGTAAAAAGAAATAAGTTAGGAGGAACCAATAACAATACATCAAAGCACATTGTTAGTAAAGTGGGAACCTTTAGAAGCAGCTGGTTAAGAGTTTTTAGTAGTACATCAACTTTTGTTAGTAAAGTGGAAGCATTTGGAAGTTTTAAATGCTATGCTAATAATCCTACCTAATAATCCTAATAATTTATTTATTTAGTTAGATAACATAAATAATATATATATATATATTAAAATTTAGATTTTAATATAATATAATAATAAAATAATAAAATAATAATTTAATATATAATATTTACATAGAAAAATTAGAAAAACTTAAGGTAGATAATTTATATATAATTTTATGTAGTCAATTTATTTGGTTTGATAAGATAAACAATATATTTATATTAATTTTAAATTTTAAATAATATGCCAATAAAATAATAGTTTAATAAATATAATTTATATATGAAAAATTAGAAGAATAAAAAAATTATGGTAAAAATGTAATAACCTTTTCAAATCATGAAACTTAAGAATATTAAAATAATTTTATATAGCTAATTTATTTGGTTAAATAACATAAAATATTGAGATAATCTGCGATATTATTTAAACAAATCTACAACAAAAAATCTACGGTAACATAGCTGCAACAAATCTACCACAATAAGTCTACAGACACTAAGAATATCATTCTAGTAAATTTAATATCTACGGTAAAAGGAATTGCACCAAATCTTTTACGCATAAAAGATTAATAAATATGTGATAACTAAAACAAAATCTGCGGTAACTAAAATGTTATTCTAGCAATTTAACTTTGGTAAAAAATCTACGGCCACTAGTATGTGAAACTTTACTTTGCTATAACTAAAAATAAAAATTTATGATGGAAAAATAAGTCTATAAAATAAATCTACGGAAAAATAAAAAATATGTCGTCTAAATTCTAACACTTTAGGAAAATGAGAAAATCTACCTCTATGATGAGGTTCAGAAACAAAATATACAGAGGGTAAAATTATCTGCCATAAACTAGAAAAACTACTACCACTAAAACTTACAAATTTATGGTAGAAAAAAATATACAAAACAAATTTACGGCAAAACTAAAAATCTACCATACCAAAAACTCTGCAACAACGTAGAACCGCAGATTTTTTGTCAATAATGGTAAAGTCGTAAATAGTTGTAATTTAAAAAAAAACTAAAATATTGCTGGTGTGGTATTAATTCGTAATAACATTTCTGTAATTATTTTTTTCCTAACATATAGTGTTACGAGTATTTTTGTGATAAAAAAGAACTCACCGTAACACTAATTTTTCCTATGCTAAGTTAGTCATTAAAACAACTAAGTTAGTATTATTCTAGTAATTTTTCCTAAATTTTATAATAAGATTTAGCTATTTTTTCATTACTGCCCACTACAAGAAAACACGTAAAAAGCGACTACATGAAGCGACTGCTTTATGTAGTCGCAAAAAAAAGTGACTAAATTGTGATGTTTCTGCAACTGAAATGTGACTTTAATAATTTAGTCGCATATTGGTCGCATTATAGTCCAAAAAAAATTAGTCGCAAAAAAGTAGCATAATTTTGCCACCAAATAGCGACAAATATAAGACTTGCGTAGTTTTGTAATTTTACTCGCAATATAGGGAAACTAACGAATATAAACAGTCGCATATTGGTTGCATTTTTGTCCCAAAAAATGTAGTCGCTAAAGGGTCGCAAAATGGTGCTACCAATCAGTGACTAAATTTTGCATTATAGTCCAAAAAGGTGGTCGCAAAAACGTCGCATAATTTTACCACCAAATCGCGAGGCAATTTGGTCTAAATGTTGAGGAACCTGCACCTCTCCCTCCTCCAAGTCTGGATTTTGAGGGTGGTGGTGAGAGAATCAGATTCGATGTCAACTATCTGATTGTACCGGGAAAAATATTTTCGCGTAAACAAAAATCGAGTTGTCGCCTTTTCGTCGCATATTAGAGTGACTTAAAGGTGACTACGGTTTTTATTTACGAATTAAAAAAAATAATAGCATAATATATTTTATATAGTCGCATTTCAGTAGCTAAATAAGGCAACATAAAGGTGACTATAAGCATTTTTAAATGAAAAATACTGATTTAATGTTTTCAGTCGCCTTTTAGTAGTTATATTTAGCGACTGAAAGGCGACTACGGTTTTTATTTACGATTTTAAAAAATAGTAGTATATTATATTTCATACAGTCGCATTTCAGTAGCTAAATAAGGTGACATAAAGGCGACTATACGCATTTTTGAATGAATAATACAGATTTAATGATTTCAGTCGCCTTTTAGTAGCTATATTTAGCGATTAAATTCCGACTACGGTTTTTTATTTCCGAATTAAAAAAATAATAGCATAATATATTTCATACAGTCGCATTTTAGTAGCTAAATAAGGTGACCTAAAGGCGACTATGAGCGTTTTTAAATGAATAATACGGATTTAATGATTTCAGTCGCCTTTTAGTAGCTATATTTAGCGACTAAAGTGCGACTACGGTTTTTTATTTCCGAATAAAAAAATAATAGCATAATATATGTCATAAAGTCGCATTTCAGTAGCTAAATAAGGCGACTTAAAGGCGACTATGAGCATTTTTAAATGAATAATACGGATTTAATGATTTCAGTCACATTTCAGTAGCTAAATAAGGCGACAGAAAGGCGACTAAATTGCGACTGCGTGATATATATCAACATCTAACTTATTTCTTTTTCCCCCTTCCGCCGTTCTGAACCATTTTCGTCCATCTCCTCCACCTTTTTCCGATTCACCGACTTCGGCTTCCTTCTTTCACACGAACCCCGGAATCTGGGTTTTGCATGCTTCACATAACTGATTTCCGAACAATCAGGTCTAGGGCCACGAAGAATCTCTCACATCGTCTCACAACACCTCTCCTCGATCCGATCCGGTTACTTTCAGGAATCTCTATAACTCGAAACAAAATCGATTGTTTTCCCTTTCCTGACGAGCAGGAGGTATATTTCGTTATAAATTTATTGGTTTTCCGCGAGTTCCTTGATCTCTAGTAATTAGTTTAGAGGTATATATAATGTTTCAAATTAAGGCAGTTTCTTGTACTCAAATTCGCCGTTACTTGCTCTGTTGTAGGTTGTTTAGATTAGCTGCAGATCTATCAAATTTGTGTCTCCTACCAATTTTATTAAAAATCAACACCGGTACCCGCATACATAATAGCTTGACGATTTCAGATCCGATGATGCTTTAAATTGCATAACTTATCTACATTCGAAATGCTTTAGAGATTGACATAAACCGATTATAGATTTCGAAATTGCAAAAAAGTTTTCACCAATCTCTAACCGATTGTGTCTAGTTTATTTTGAAGGTTAAATGCATTTTTTTTAACCAAATTTGGGATTTTGCTTATGCTTATCTTCTTGTATGTTGGTTTAAAACCCTCTAAATCTTGGTTTTGAAAACTAGGACTACTATGGCATTTCCAGAATTCATTCGTTCATATTTCCCTATGATGGTGTTTTAAAATATTGATAGTGATGCTTTCTGCGTGCAGACTCTTTTTTCAGCGATTCTGAGCGGTTGCAAGGTATAACCACGAAGGTCGGCAAAGAAGCTCATCTCCGTTTCTATTGTAGTAACAAGGTATGTGAAAAAATGTATATTGTTTGAGTTATTTATGTCATTTTCGTCTAATTGCTTTGCATTGCTGAAATTTTTTTGAAAATTATTTTTTACTAATTCTGTCCAACCGTTATATTTTTCTTAAAAACTAGTGGCTACCATTATAAATTTGTTTGACATGTTCTCTTCTATAAACTTTGTAATCACCTTATTTGAATAAAAATATTTGATAATTCTGTATACAAAAACTATAGCTTATAACACTCAATCAATTTATCTCATAGTGTAAAGCATCAATATGTATCCAAATTCGTTATTCAAAGGATGCTGTCTCAAACAACACGATGCATTGTAGACTATGAATTCTCGAGGGATGATATGAATCCATACATTTTAGTTTATATAAAACTATTTAGGGAGTATGATGAATACATTCTTTATTAATTATCAACTAATATATATTCATTTTTAATTATCAACTAATTTTTAAACAATAGACAGAAGAAATTATCAGTAAAGTTATTGAAATAAATAGAAATTATTAAGCTTCTTTAATAGTGTTAAATTTGATATATTTTAACTCATCTAATAATATAGCTACTTTTTAGTTAGTTATTTATAGGATATATGGTTTTTCGACATTAGGGTATTTGCAACATGTTAAATAGCAAACAATACAAAAGTTGTAGTAAAATATGTAAACTTACTTGTTATTTTTGTTTAAAATCTTGTTTACATACCATTAAAAAAATAGATTGGAGAGCCGATTTGTTAGGGATAAGCGGTCCGGTGCATCAAGTAGCTACACTTCGATGGCACAACTACGGGACCAACTTGAAGCTGCTCATCGCAGGATCGAAGAGCAAGCCGCGGAGAACGAGCATCAGTGTGCTAAAGCTGAGGAAGCCATGAAGATAGCAGAAGAAGCGAAGGAAGTAGCTCAACAATCTCAGGTAGCAGTAGCTAGCTTGGAGATGCTTGTGGCGTATATGCGAGAGGATCCAGGATATGCACGGGTTGTGGAAGCCCACTCCCAGAACCCGAGCACGTCAACCACGTCACCACAACCCCCACTAGAGAACTAAACTGAATTTTTAGACAATAATTAGTTTTTTTTTTATTAAATTTTTTTTTGTTAAAATTATGGTTCATTAATACTTTTACAATTTTATTTACTTTTTAAATATTTAAATTAATTTTGTTTTTAAATTAATAGTTACGTTTTTTTAATTGTATTTTGTTTTTATTAATTAAAACAACAGTAGCATTTCAGTCGCTTATGCGTTACGTTTTAATAGTCGCAAATTTGTGGCATTTTTTGCTACTAATTAGCGACTGAAATGTTGCCGTTTCTGGGACGTATATGAAGTCGCAATTTCATCGCAAAATATGCGACTACAAATGTCGTCGCCAAATAGTCACCTTATTTTTGCGACTGATTTGCTACGGCTTTTATTAGTCGGCGATATTTTTGCAACGTCCACTTGGTAGTCGCTTTTTCGTCGCTCTTTTCAAGTCGCTAAGTAGTCGCATATAGCTGTCGCAAAATATGTGACGGTTTATTTAGTCGCAAAATAGTTGCATATTTTGCGACCAAAATACGACTACCTCATTTAGTGACACACGATTTGCGATTCTATTTTTAGTCGCATTTTAGTCTCTTTTTACTTATATGCGACTAAAATGCTACTAATTGTGTAGTAGTTATTTAATTGTTTTCTTGTAGTGGCCGAAGTTGTTGGATGATTAGTGTTTTTTTTTTTTTTTAGTTGTACGATCAGTTGTGGGAATGTAACATAATTAAAGATTTTAAACATTTCTATAATTTGCGTTTGTGTATGGTGGTATTAAATTATTAATTAGCATATTTCCTGTTTCATTACGAATCGGAAAAGGTATCAATGTGTCCAAGATACCCAAATGGTTCTATACTAGAAAACGAGTCGAATATTTGTCTTCTTGTTTATTACAGTTGAGAATTTTGTCTTTTTTCTGTAAGCTTCTAGATTCGTCTAACAAGCCATTAACTTATCCTCAAAAGAGAACAACTCTAATTTGACAACTCACATTTTCTTTTTACAAAATTATTCGACTAAGAAAGCTTGAATTATTCATATAAAGCAATTAACTTATAGATTAAGTTTTAGGCCCAACGTTGGAAATTATCCAGAAGCCCGAAATAAACAAGTCCGAGAATATCTTTAGCGTTCACATTTACGCCGCATAATAAGCACACCGAGTGTTGCGACGAGTCTCTTACGTGGCATCCTCTAGAACATCCACGTGTCTATTCCATTCTCCAACCACTGAAACACGGAGCAAAAAGCTGAATAACAAAATTGTGATTTTGACTTCTCATAAATATCTCATTTTTTTGTGAATAGAATCTTACTTGCTAATGTTTAGATCCTCAATTCGATTTCTCTATTTAAGAACCAATCGTGTCATTCGAGTCTCATCATCATCATCACCATCACCATCACCATCACCATCATCATCATCATCATCATCATCATCGTTCTCTAAATTCGATTCTGCGAAACCTTCTTTCAATTCTCATCGGATTACTTCTCTTCCAATCTTAACAACGGGAGCTAACATTTCTAGGTCGGAACATTCGATGGCTGCTACTTCCGAATCCAAATCTGTTCACGATTTCACCGTCAAGGTTTGATTTCTGTTTATAAATCTGTAGTTATTTTCTTCGATCTATCGAATTGATTTGGTTCGTTCATTTATTTGTTCTTTGATCATATTGATCATTTCTGTATGATGATGTTAGGATCCAATTTTGAACGATTTGAATCTAAATTGACAAAAAAATGTTTTGAATTTCTGATATTTGTTTTCAGGATGCTAAGGGTAATGATGTTGATCTAAGCACCTACAAGGGAAAGGTTCTCTTAATTGTGAACGTTGCTTCTCAATGGTAAATTTTTCAATTTTGTTAATACTTACAGAATTTGTAATCATTGGTTAGTTACTAATTTCTTTGGTGTGTTTGTGTAGTGGCTTGACCAATTCAAACTATACTGAGCTTGCACAGCTCTATCAGAAATACAAAGACCATGGTAAACAAATTTTGTTACTTGTTGTTTGTTTTGTAATTATAAGTTATGATTTTGTTTGTTAATAATGGTTACAATTTTGATTTCAGGGTTTGAGATTCTTGCGTTCCCATGTAACCAGTTTGGGAGTCAAGAACCTGGTACTAATGAAGAGATTCTTCAGTTTGCTTGTACTCGTTTCAAGGCCGAGTACCCAATCTTCGACAAGGTACTAATAACTCTTTCTTGTTCTGTGATTAAATTCAAGTCTTCTTATCTTATTTACCATCTTGAGCTATTAAGAATCAGCCCTTTTGACTGAAGAAGTTACTATTTTCAATGTTTTCTAGTTCTTCGCATGTTTACGCTAGATGAGTTAACACTTTCCAAATTGTCTACTATCTCAGATTCATTTAGACATGATATGTGAGAATGTTGCAAGCTCTTATAGTATTAGTGAATCATATTTGGATCATATAGTGTAAGCTAAAAACTTCTTCATTGTATATGGGATGGCTCTTGTTTGAAACTAGAACGAAGCGTTCAAGTTCTTATTGTATCAGTGAATCATTTTTAAGATCATATACTTGTTTCTTTTCAGTTATTATTTCTCTACTTGGACTTGATTCTACCTTTGCACTATGTAATACAGGTTGATGTCAACGGTGACAACGCTGCCCCAATCTACAAGTTTCTGAAATCAAGCAAAGGCGGGCTTTTAGGAGACGGTATCAAGTGGAACTTTGCCAAGTTCTTGGTTGACAAAGATGGGAAAGTGGTAGACCGTTACGCGCCAACTACTACCCCTCTCAGCATTGAGGTAAATACCTCTCATATATAGTATCAAACTCTTTAGTTTTGATTTAGACATACAAATTTTCTAACTGGTTGTTCAATGTTTTATCTACAATTGCAGAAGGACCTGAAGAAACTGTTGGGAGTTACTGCTTAAGCCATAAGTATGAGACATTATTAGTCAAAATAAAAAGTTCGTAGTACTGTATTACCTTACCAATACTGTAATAAGCTGCGTCCTCGAGTATGTTTATTTGGGACTTGTTTCCTCTTCCTACAATTTTAATCCGTTTTTAGCAGCCAAACTATGTAATAATAATCATAGATTCTAAACATCTGTTTTCCCATATAAAATCGAAATCAAATCATTCGGTTTAGGAATAAACGAAAAACCCATCATAAGAATATTAAATAAAACATAAATATGGAAAAAAATATCTATATACATTGATAGAAGTATTTATTTTTTAAATTTATTACATTAGAAGATTTTACTTTAGGATTTTAGAATAGAATAAGTGATTTAATTTTATTTAGTAGACTTTGATATCAATCTTGTACAAAAGTTTCCAAAATAGGTCATATGAGAAATTTAGACATATATTTGCAACTCGTGGTTATTACAATTATGGGTTTGGCCCTTTTTCAGTGGAGCAGTACAATTGTAGTTTTTTCGACTAAATTTTAGTTAAATTATGTAATAATCGTAGAACCTAAATGTCATATTTTCTTATAAAATCAAAATCAGATCAATTGGTTTAAGACTAAATGGAAAATCCATCAAAAGTAAATAAGAGATTTATATAAAAAAGTAAACAATATTTTCATAATGAAGATGCAACAAATATAAATAATACAATTTATTTAATTTTATCGAGATAATAATTTATAGGTAATTAAAATATATTTATAATGAAGATGCAACAAATATATATAAAAATTTTTATTTTATTTTATAGAGATAATAATTTATAGATAAATTAATATTATTTATTTTTAAACATATTCCATTATAAGATTTTACTTACAGATTTTAGAATAGAATAAATGATGCAATTTAATCTAGATTAGTGCAAAATTTGTCTATATGATGTAATATAATGAATTTTAGACAAAGTTACTTGTTAAACAACATCAAGTCAAAATAAGGATTAATGATTTTAACTATAATAAAAATTAATGTTAATATTTGTTTATTCTGTAAACTCTTTTAACCAAAATGTTTCCATCACGTTAACAGATCCAAATGGATGACTGCCACCTATTAAAATATAATATATGACACAACCTAGACTGAATATATCTACAGGCTGAGTTTCATCCATCTTACTAAGCTGTTCAGTTGACTTCCGAAGCAGAGTACCATAACATGATTCTGTAAATTTAAAATTGGTTAAAGCCAATTTGAAATTCAATCAGCATATAGTTTTCAAAGATCACTTGGTCTATAAATCAATATAATGAACTAACTTGGGTGAGGAAATATGACACTATCTATAAAGAGACTCTCGCTCATCGAAGGCGTCTATGTCTCATGCAATAGTATGTCAAGGTGCAAGTTCCGAAGAACTATTCCTAATTTGTGTACGTGAGCAAGTCCCTTAATGATATCCTTGTACAAACATTATAAGAATGCAAGTTCGAAACCTCACAATCCTTAACCTGACACATTGCAAAGACTATTTTAACCCTAATGAAAATTACAATGGTGTACAAGCTGAAGCTGCCCCTCATCAGAAGCTTGAGAAAGTGATCATATGTTCACAATATGATTGCAAGGTTTGCAAAGATGGATCTCCCATTTTTCGGAAACTTGCTTTCTACGAGAAGAATTGGCGAAACGATGAGATAAAGGAACTTGAATTCTAAAGTTTTTGAAAAGCTTTGTTGATTGTTTTAAACAGTTTTATCTGATTTTATTTCACTATTTCTATTTTTCTTATACTTTTTGCTCTTTTTGGCTATACATATAAACCTCTTCCATTACAAGATATGTGTCTGTTTATTTTAATAAATCATATACTTCATTTAGTATTTTTTTTTTTAAGTCAAACTCTGTTTTCCTCTCATTGCAAATGGCAACATCAAACATCATGATTAATAAGCTTTTCGTAAAACATGGTGACTAAAGGAGGAGTGCCACGGCCTTCGATTTGATCGACAACATACTTTTACTCTTTGGGCAAGCCTTAAAAAAAAAACTTTATCTTTATGGTCGATGATCTTTAAAAAAAAAGAACAACTTGATCAAGTTTCATTGCAAGGCGAAGCTATTCATCATCAATTGTTTTTTATCCCTTGGTCCAATTTTTAGTTGATGTCTCAACTGTTTGATATATCCACGACTATAGTTTTTGCCAAATGGCAGCAAGCATACATCATTGGCCGTGTTGGCTCGAGAGACGAAAAGCTAAATTGCATCAAAGATGGCGCTATAGATCAACTTGTCTTGAAGTTTTTGAAGAACATAGTTTGTATTTCAAAAGAGAGAAGAAGAGCAACTATGGCTAAAGGCTTTTTTTTTGTGTGAATGTACGTTATTTGATTTAAGAGATTACATCCCTGTGTTATATATATTAACTGTGAGGTACAAACTAATTGCAATCACAACTTCTAACTGTATCATTGCTACAAAACACTCAAGAACTACACATTTTTTATTTGAGATCCGTGAAGCGCAAGGCCGAAGCCTATACATCACCGTGGGCCGGGGACTAGAGCAAGTAAAATAATCCTTTCTCCAAATTGTTGAACTAGGAGACCTAGGTCACGCAACCCTTTGGACAGAACTTAGAATTGACCACTAGACCACAAGCTCTAGGGTAAAAAACTCAAGAACTACACAAATTTTACAGTATTCTTTTTGTTATCACAATATTGATTGTAAGATAATATAGTATATGTTTTACTTTACTCATGGGTTTCATATCAAAGGTAAGTCCCAAGAAAAGCGCAATTAAGTAAATTTAGCTAGTAAATAAATGGAAAACCCAACTTAAGAGAAAATTCTACAAAAACAATGGAAAAAGTTATATAGAGCAGAAAGTCAGAAAAGGTAGCAACTTATGGGTGAAGAAACTCGAGCATGAATCATATGGCTTCTTGACTTGAAAATTTGGAATACCTATAAAATCTTTAGAGCGTATACAAGAATCTGCAAAGGTAAAAAAATTTCTCATTATACTATCCCACTACAGGAAAACATCTAAATTCTGACTAGGGTTATAGTTGGAATTTGGTCGGAAATCAGAGATTTCGACTATTTTCCGACTATAACAAATTAGTCAGAATATGAGAGTTGGAAATATATTTTGGTCGTAAATTAGTCAGAAATTTTCAACTGAAAAATTAGTGTCAGTACTGTCGATGAGCCCATAATCTTGTTTTCGAAAATTCGGCATGCTTTCACTTTCAGTGTCCTAATGCTTCGGTGGTTTTAATGTCAAGTGTCATATCAACATGTGGGCATATCATATCGAGATTAAACTGTCTTATATGTTCAGGATTGAATTACTTTCCCCGCAGCATCCTTCGGTTCTATGACTCAAATTTAATCCCTTTCAAAAATGCCAAGCAAGCTTTAGTTTTTCCTTTTCAGGTTCAACTTCTTTTAGTTTGTGTATTCTATTAATAATAATAAAAAATGTCATTGTCAAAAATAAAAGGTCGACAAAAACTTATTCAAGGCAGTCATGAAATCTGCATAATAGGAAGACGTTAAGAAGTTTGAGAATTTATATATATGTTTTTGTAACTTAAATCGATTAAATCTTATTTATTATATAGAAAACAAATTATTCGTTTGTACCCAATGTTATCTTATCGAGAAATACATACAATTTTATCTGAAAAAATCTCTCAAGTCTACGCTGCATAAAGTCCTAACGAACAAAAAGAAATGTAAAAACAACATAAGTTTTTTTGGCCAACATACAACATAATAGATAGTAGTAATGCAAATTATCACAAATGACGAAAGAAGGGGAAGCAAGCAAATAACGAAAGAAAGAAGCAATCAAGCAAATACGCAGAGAATGAACCAAACAAAAAAATAAACTAAGCAGAGAATGGCAACATCAAACATCAAACATCATGATTAATAAGCTTTTCGTAAAGCATGGTGACTAAAGGAGGAGTGTCACGGCCTTCGATTTGATCGACAGCATACTAGTACTCTTTGAGCAGAAAGCCTTTTAAAAAAAAAACCTTTATCTTCATGGTCGATGATGTTTTTAAAAAGAACAAGTTGATCAAGTTTCATTGCAAGGTCTTGAAGCTATTTAATATTCATCAATTGTTTTTGATCCCTTGGTCCAATTTTTCAGTTGATGTCTCAACTGTTTGATGTGTCCACGACTAGATTATTTGCCAAGTGGCAGCAAGCATGAAGCATACATCATTGGGGGTGTTGGCTCGAGAGACAGAAGGCTGAAGTGAAAGCTAAATTGCATCAAAACACTAAGAAACTTACACATTTCTTTTTGAGATCCGTGAAGTGCAAGGCTGAAGCTTGTACACCTCCGTGGGCCGGGGACTAGAGCAAGTAAATCAAATCCTTTCTCCAAAGAGTTGAACTAGGAGACCCACACAACCCATTGGACGGAACTTAGAATTGGCCACTAGACCACAAGCTCTTGGTAAAAAACAAAACTCAAGAATTACACAAATGGTACGGTATTCCTTTTGTTATCATAATATTAGTTATAAGATAATCTATGTTTTACTTAGTTTCTTTTTATTACTAAAGCTCTGAAATTTTGCATATCAAAGGTAAGTCCCAAGAAAAGGCAATTAAGAAAATTTAGATAGTAAATAAATGGAAAACCCAACTTAAGAGAAAATTCAACAAAAACAATGGAAAAAAGTTTTAGGATATAGAGCAGACAGTCAGAAAATGTAGCAATTTGTGGGTGAAGAAACTCGAGCCTGAATCATATGGCTTCTTGACTTGGAAATTTGGAATACCTACAAAATCTTTAGAGCTAATTTCGTCTACAAGAATCTGCAAAGGTAAAAAAAATTCCCCATTAAACCATCATTTGTTTGCTCAAGAGAGACATCAATCTGTTTTCCAATTCAATGTTTTCTTCTTTTGTTTGACAACTCCGTCCTCGTTTTCTTTTGTTCTCTTACGTGAATTCAATATAGAGTGTAGAAAATGTATTGTATTGAAATAATCTGATCATAGATCGAGTACAAGTATATATACATAGTTAGAGTTAGCTAATATAAGGATACTAAAGTATATACAGAGAATATTCTACTATAGTTAAGATATGAAGATACGATTTGCATATATCTCCTATATTCAAGTATATAGTTAGAGTTAGCTCGTGACTATGATAAATAAGACTCATCGTCTTCTATATCTCTCCTTTTTTTTTTTTTTCATAAATCCGATCATTCTTTAAAATTTCATTGACTTTGTGAAGGCTTGGTTAACAGGGATTCTCAGAATTCAACGTTAGCCTTGCGTTATCGATACATCTGCTACGTCATAACGTGATGGAGAAGGTAGAGAGGTCAAAAGGAGTTTCAAATTGGGAAACTTTGCACAGATATATACTTGTCATTATATTCAATAAACTCAATGTAATGGACATTACCATGGGAGCTTCACGCGTATGCACCTCTTGGTTCCTTGCCTCTCACGACAAAACTCTTTGGAACACCGTTGACCTAGCCAAGATCCAACAAAAAGGTAGACCAATCCTCTTCTACAAACACCAAGTCGACAATGAAGTAGAAGAAGAATTTTCTCTGACTAAGACCACAACTTGGTACTTGTATGACACTCATGGAGTAGAAGAAGGCATGAGTCTCTTGAAACTATTGATTAAGATCACTAACTTGAATGGCACGGTCACTAAGAATTTGTTCTTTAACTTTCATTCCTATATAAAAGAGAAGGAGCTCAAGTTTGCTGCTGAGAGGTAAATCTAATGAATCTTAAAAACCATATTTGCTCACGGCATGTGTCTTATAATACCTCCTTTTTTTTTACTTGCCTCGCAGGCTAAAAAATATAGAGAAGCTTGCTTTGCCAATCTGGTTTGATAGCACCGAGGAATCATGTAGGTTTTCGTTCAGTCAATGGAAGAATCTGAAAACACTAATCTTCGTTCATGATTTCTATCTCACGAAGACAATATTCGAGTTTCGAATCGTGGGAGAGAACTGCAGAAACCTCACCAACTTGAAATATTTGGGTACTTTTCAAGTATACTATTCTAAGGAAATCGTGTGTTACCTCCAGAGCATCAAGAGGTTAAGTTTACGATGCTCTTCTGTCAGCATTGAAGCAGTTTTATGGCTAATGAAACGCCTAGAAAACCTAACGATTCTAAACCTGTCACATTGCAAAGAGTTGTATATGGATATGGATCCTAGAACGATACATGATTATAATGACTATCTTGTACAAGCAGCCACTCAGAAGCTTGAAAAACTTATCATATGTCCACAATACAATTGTAAGGTCTGCAAAGATGGACCTAATGGGTTTGAGCCTCATCTTTCTTTTCAGAAGCATTGGCGAAACGATGAGATAAAGGAACTTGAATTCTGAAATTTTGAAAAGCTTTGTTGATTGTTTTTGAACAATTTATCTGATTTTTATTTCACTACCTCTATTATTTCTTATATTCGTTGCTCTTATTACCTATACATATTCTTAACTTGTTCTTCTTTTGTTTGGCAATTCTGTCCTCTCTTTCTTTTGTTCAAGCTCTTATATATTCAAGAATATATCTATTTAAAATGTTTTCAACCATTTTTTTTTTTGTATATATGTAGTGTAACATGATGCAGCACAAATGCTAATGGAACAAGCTAATTAAGGTCCTTAGTCGGTTAAGAGTTCTTTTATTTTTCTTTTCCTAGTTTTGCTTAGTGTTCCTATTAAGTCTATGACTTGCTCGTGAACTATAAATAAGACTCATCGTTTGTTATTTCTCACCTTTTGCTCTGATAAAATCAATAAAAAGAGGAAACTATTTTCCGATAAATTCGAGCATTCTTTAAGAATTCAACAACTTTGTGAAGGGTGGTTAACGAACATTCTCAGAATTCAACATTAGCCTTGTGTTATCGATAATTCCGCTACATCATAACGTGATGGGCAAGGAAGACAACTCAGAAGGAGTTTAAAAATGGGAAACTTTGCACAGAGACATACTTACCATTATTTTCGATAAACTCGATGTAATGGACATTACCATGGGAGCTTCACCCGTATGCATCTCTTGGTTTCTTGCCTCTCACAACAAAACTCTTTGGAACACCATCGACCTAACCAGGCTCCAACAAGTAGATTTCCCAATCATATGGTTGATGAAGGATATAGTACGACCAATCGTCTTGTACAAGCACCGGGTAGACGAGAAAGTAGAAGAAGGCCTAAGTCTTAGGAGTTGCTTGATCAAGATCATCAAAGTTTTCATTGACTTTAGTGTCTTACGCCTAAGTCTCATGGATCTATTGATTGATATCAACAAGTTGAGCCGCATGGCTCCAAAGAATTTGTTATTTAACTTCAACTCCTATATTATAAAGGAGGATCTCATGTTCGCTGCTAAGAGGTAAAATCTCACATTAACTTAATGAATCATAAAAATCAGATTTGTGTCTAAGTGTTTTAATACTTTTTTTTTTTTTTTTTTTTTTTTCAGGATGCTAAACATAGAGAAACTTGTTTTACCGGTCTGGTGTCATAAAACCAAGAATTCATTTCGTTTTGCGTTCAGTCGATGGAAGAATCTTAAAACACTAATCATAGCTCATGGTGAAATATACACCGGGAGATTCG
Source organism: Cardamine occulta (assembly GCA_028015245.1). Lineage (NCBI taxonomy): Eukaryota > Viridiplantae > Streptophyta > Magnoliopsida > Brassicales > Brassicaceae > Cardamine > Cardamine occulta. Next base: position 3,486,166 of record CM051390.1, read on the forward strand.
AGTTTCAAACCGTGCGAGAGAATTGTAGCAACCTTACAAACTTCAAATATTTAGGTTATTTGCAAGAAGACAATGCTGAGGAAATCGTTTGTTACCTCCAGAGCCTCAAGAGGTTGAGTTTGCAATGCTCTTCTGTCAACATTAGAGTTTTGTCACTAATCACAGGCCTCAAAAACCTCATGATTCTTAATCTTTCACATTGCATATACTCGGATCTGTATCATGACATGGTGCCTAATGACTATTTTGTTAAAGTCTCAACTCTGAAGCTTGAGAAGAAACTCATCAAATGTACTCAAAGATTGCAGAATTTGCAAAGACCAATGTGGCTACTCTTGGTCACCTCTCTGAGGATTGGCGTAATGATGAGATAAAAGAACTTGAATTCTGAAATATTGAAAAGCTTTGTTGATGTTTTTTTGAATCTTGTGTTGCATAGTAAGATGGTAAAAATCAAATGATAACATATACAACGTTAAAACTAGGAGTATACGTATGAGTGTACATTTATATTTATCCCTCGTTTAACCTGTTCCAATTATACACAGCAGAAACTATAACATTGTGTGAATACGAATTACACGAGGAAGAATCCAAATCCTCAAAACTGTACAATATTATTACAGAAGATCACTTCCATCAGAAGAAATCATCAACTGCTACAGCTGATGAAGGCGGCTCACGCTCATCTTCTTCTTCCATCTCCAATTCCGGTTCGAATTCCGACAATTCAGTATCTGCAAGTTTCTTCAAATCGATAATTGTTAACTCGTCTAGTCTTCTTACTACCAGCTCAGCTGCACCAAGCTCATACATAGGGTGTTTACTAGCCACAGCCACACATTTCATCCTCCCATCATGAGCCGCTTCTATGGTCTGGTTTGAGTTTCCAAAGACAATGCAACGTTCTGGTATGAAATCAAGAAGCTGTGCTGCGTAAACAAACATCTCAGGATCTGGTTTGCCTCTGTAAACATCTTCTGAAGCAACTATCACACTGAAGAACTTTCTGATACCTATAGATCCAACTGCATTCTCTAGAGTTTCCCTAGGACGGGTTGATACCAAAGCCATAGGGATCTTATGATTCATCAAGACTTTCACAAACTCCTGTGACCCATCTCTTAGTCTATACACTCCTCCATGTAGAGCTTGAAAGATCTCTTCTTTACGCTTAGCAATCCTTCTAACTTGAGCAGGATCTCTCGACCAACACAGAACCTCTGAAATCGCTTGCTCATTTTTCATCCCTTCAATGCGTCTGAGAATAAAAGCTGGTGGAGGAGATTTGCCTTCTTCCTGAGCTAAACTCAGCCATGACTGGTTCTCAAGTTCAGGATTGTCTTCAATCAAAACTCCTTCCCACTCAAATATCGCACCTAACCAACCGCAGCCCATCCGTTCTTGCCTAAGTAAAGGATTGTGCAATGAAGGCTTATCAGCTTTGTTCTCAGGAGGCCATAAACTCGGCTTATCATCAACACCAGAATCAAGATAATTCCAAGTTTTCGGTAACTTATCATCTTTTTTAAACACAGGCATCTCTTTTGTCAATTCCATAGCAAGAGCCCTAATCGGAAACATCGACATTCGATTCTTTTTCACACTCTGCATCATCAGATCAGAGACAACACCTTTCGTACTGAAATCAAACTTCACCGGAAACCGAACTACGTTCTGTGATTTCTGCGTTTTCGATTCATTCTTGACAGCAATTCTCACAATCGAAGGTCTATGGCCAACCAAAGATACAGCACCAATAGCATCCGCCATGATTACAGAATCAATAACCTCGTAAGTCGTCTAATTCAATTCCTAAACCCTAATACAATCCCCAAAAACCTGTGAGAAAGCTGCAAGACACGAAATTCAAGAATCAAAACAGCTTTCCCACTGCTAAAATTACCAAACCCTAATCGATCAGTTACCCAGAGAACGATTGAAACTTTACAAGTATAAAAACCCTAAAGATTAGAAATTTACACTAACCCAGATGAAGAAACTTGAAGATCGATATATGTACACACGAAACCCAGATCAAATGGAAAATAAAGAGAGGGAATTTCTATTGAAACCTGGAATTCTCGAAGGCAAAGATGAAAGTTTTTTTTTTCTTGAATTGGGTTTAATTGTGATTCGCTTAATTTTTTTTTCTTTGAATTTATTATTTGTTTATGTGGTATATAATAATTCATTCAAACAAAATCCAGATATTTCTCGTTTTTTTTTAATCTTACGGTGGTTAAATATCCACGTGTCAAATTTTGGAGATGTCTACGAAAAAGATTATTCTACGTTGAAATACTACTCCAAGAGAGAGGATTCTTGTTTTGCCACGTCTCTAAATCTTTAAAGTCACTTGTCTTTTAACAACAACACGTATCAGTTTTTTTTTTTCTTTTTCTAACCAAAATAAAAAGCAGAATCTTGGCCCATTTTAGTTTAGGCTCATAAATATGATTTTCGGCCTTTCTTTTCTAAAACATCTTTTACGTTTTCCAGAACATGATACAAGGCCCAATACGTCAACATTTTTTTCTTTTTGATTTTGACTATTTAAAAAATTCAACAGTTCCAAATTATAAGAATGTTTTGCTAAAAATACACTTACTTAAAAATATTATTTTTAAAAATAAAATTATCATTAGCTATTTTTTAAATTTAATTTATTACTCCTGTTATTCTCAAAATAAAATAAAAACAACTTAAATGGCTATATTAGATTATATTAAATTAAAATTTATTGAAAATGTGCGTTATTTGAAAATATTCTTATAAATAAAACAAACAAATTTGACTAAAAAATCTTATAATTTGGAATGGAAGGAGTAATAGTTTACAATTTAGTATTTTACAAAGACATCATAAAATGCCATCGAATTAAATTAACAAATAAATTTCATTAATAATAAAAATAAAAATAGGACAAACTATTAGATTTGGTATATTAATTAATATTTTATTTTGAAAAATTACAAAGCCTTTGTTCCATTTTATATTAGAATATCTCTACACAAAATTACAAACATTGCAATTCACTAATTATTCAATTTTATTTTATTTTACTTTGACCAAATTCAAATTTTTGTTTATCATTAGTGAATTACCCACAACGGTATAGTTGACCAAAATTTTGAAAATAAATTTGGTTCAATAGTTTTATTTTAGAGTTTATCTTCCAAAATAAAAATTTACACATAAAAATATAGAAAATAAGTAATAAAATACATATATGCATGTGATTTTTTATAAGATAATTAAGTAATACAAATTATACTCCCATAAAAAATTATGAACTAAGTTAACAATAAAATTTAATCGTATAAAATATGTGGGTAAAATTAATAGTAAAATTTACAAAGATAAAAGTAACTAAAATAAAATAACAACAAAATTTTATGCGCCTAATATTTCATAGGATAAATTAATAACTAGATTTATGTGGGTAAAAAAGCAGGTTATACATCTAATCTACCAATAAAACTCTTTTGAAAAATAAAAAATTAATTTACAATAGTCAGGAATTTGAGTAGAAAATTTCATTAAATCAAACAGAAAAAAATGGGTAAAAACAGTATAATAGGCAGACGCAGAGAAACCATTTCTCATATTAAACAAACAAAGAAACAAATAACATAAAATAAAATAAAAAGTTAGATTCTGTTTTAAATTTACAATTTTTTTCCGATTGCCAAGAAGCAACAATGGTGGTGGCTAGGCGGTTCGCTCAAGTGTCGAGTGATGAAGAAGACGATGTACCATTGACCAGATCTAAGGGAAGAAACTCAGCGAGTCCTGAAGAAACGGTGGGTAAACGAAGGAAGCGTAAGACGGTGAAGCTTTACGAAGATGTAGAAGAGAAAGAATCGGAGAGGAAGAGAAAAAGAAAGGTAAAGAAAGATTTGGATGAGGATATGGAGGAGCCAGAGGAGGAACCAGAGGAGGAGGAGGAGGAGGAGGAGGAAGTGGCTCCGGAGGCTGATGAAGAGGAGGAAGAAGAAGAGAAGCCTGATGATGCTTGTCCGGTTGGGCCATCGGTTAATGTTACCGGTAAAGGCAAAGGAAAAAGAACTCATTTCTTGCAATTTGAGTATGATGGTAACAAATATGATCTGGTGAGTTATGTGTTCTTGTTTCTAGGGTTTTGAATTTTGCTTTTTGATATGATCTAATTTGTAGATTTGGAAATTGAGGGGTTTGGTTTTAGATTTTTTTGCACATTGTTGTATTGTTAGGGTTTTTTTTAAGGAACTTTGATGTCTGTGTGTTTATGAAGAAGCTAAGATTATGTAGTGAATCAGTGATTGATGATCTGGTTATTAGGTTTATATTGTGGAAAAGCTTTTGTTTTTATGGTATTTGAAAAGGAACGTTTGTTAGAACTGATCATATATACACGTTTGTCATGAGTGTTCATATAGCGTTTGGTTAATTCAATGCTTGAGATCTTAAAGGCGATTTGCTTATAGCCTCTCTTATAATCCATTGTTTGTGTAGGAGGATCCGGTGTTGTTGGTTCCTGAGGACAAAAGCCAGAAGCCATATGTTGCGATTATTAAGGTACCGGTGTGATTATCATTGTGTTTGATTGCTAGTTTTTGTTGTATCATCCGTTTCAAAATAAAGATCTGTTTTTTTCTTTTCTTTTACAGGATATCAACCAAACAAAAGATGGAAGCATGATGATACTGGGACAGTGGTTTTACCGCCCCGAAGAGGCTGAGAAAAAGGGTGGTGGAAACTGGCAATCAAGTGATACACGAGAACTGTTCTACAGTTTCCATCGTGATGAAGTGCCAGCTGAATCTGTGATGCATAGATGTGTGGTGTATTTTGTCCCGGCCCATAAACAACTTCCAGAACGCCAAAACAACCCTGGGTTTATTGTACGAAAGGTCTATGATACCGTTGAAAAGAAGCTGTGGAAGCTGACTGACAAAGATTATGAAGACTCAAAACAAGAAGAAATCGATATTCTTGTCCAAAAGACAATGTTGCGATTGGGTGATCTTCCTGATCTTGAACCTGAAGAAACGTTTGTCGAATCAGAGAATCTGTTGAAAGCTAAAAGATCTTCTCGGAAACCGAACATAACTCCTGTTGATGTTAGAAAGGAGGAAGATGCCTCTTTAAAACCTGAGACTCCTGGAAGCGGTGCTGGTATTTCACCAGAGATTTTTTCCATCTTGGAGATGTTTGATGCACTTACAGGTGATGCTCATCGTGACAAGTGCTTGGGGAAGCTTCTGGAGGCAGTCCAGCCCATATGTTATATCCATGAGAACAAACAGGCTGGTGATGAAGCAAAAGTAGGTTTAGATGGATCCTGTCTTGAACAGGATCAGAAAGCTGCAAAGCCTGAAAATGGATCTGAAGAAAATCCATTAAAGGTATTAACTAAACGTTTCAATCACTTTCATAGTTCTCTGAAATGTATTAAGCATTCAGTAGTTGCTGGAATAACTGAATAACCCTTTTTAATACTGTTTGACAGGATGAGACTTTTCTCTGGCCTGATGCTGCTGTTACTCCGGTGTGTGCTCTTGAGAAGGCTTCACATGCTTCTCTTGCATCGGATTATCATAAGTATAATCAAAAGATGAGGACACTGGTTTTCAATCTCAAGGTTAGAATCTGCTTTCATGACAGTTGATCTATGAATTAAATATGAATGTTGATTACTGGACTTCACATTTTAAGAATATCATGCTTGTCTATGTTAGAGAGTTTTTGTGTAGATTCTTAGGTTGCGCTAAACATCACTTTAGCGATTATTTCTTCCAAGTATGTGACAGCAATTTCATTTTGTTTTGTCTGCAGAACACTGCAGTGCTGGCTAGGCGACTTCTCAATGGCGAGCTAGAGCCTGAAAAGATTTTGAATATGTCACCCAGTGAGTTAAAGGTATAAAAGACTTGTTTTGTCTTCAGTCTCTCTTCCTCAATTTGACTGACATAGATTTTCATGTAAGATCTATTGTGAATGTATGTTGTTCTGTTCCATAATAAGCAAAATATTAGTGAGTATATCTTACATTTTAAAAACGACTAAAGAGTTAGTTTTTTTTCTGGGATTCAGGAGGGTCTAACTGCTGAGGAAACAGAGAAGGAGCCTGATGATATGCCACAGATGCAGGTCTTTTTCATTTCTGAAAACTGATGTTTTTTATTTAGTTGGTTTGATTTGAGTATGGGAAGTTACTTCACTATGTTGTGTGTTTATACTGGATGCAGATGACTGATGCAAAATGCTCGAGATGCAGTTTACAGACTGTTGGCCTGAGGGATATAATCCAAGCTGGGCATGGAGATCGCTATCAGGTTTTTATGCTTTTTCCATCTTACGCAATCTATCCTAGTTAAAAAAGATGTGATAGTGTCTGTATAAGCCAGGGACATCATATAACATCATAATCGTCTTCTCTTACTGTGCAAATCCATGGATCCTAATAATCACATTGTGATTCTGTTTCTTTCATCTAGCTGGAGTGTCTTAAGTGTGGCTATTCCTGGTACGCCTCAAGGGATGAGGCATCAACTTTGACTATAGAACCTGCAAAATCTACAAAACCTGCCCAAGTCATTGAGAATGACGATACTGAGAAGAATGTGACCAGTCCTCATGAAGCTGAGAAACCAACAGAGGAAGCCTTGAAGACCAATGACTCAAACGCTGACAACAATCCTGAAGAAGCCACCAAGAAACCAGAGTAAAGGGTATAAAATCGAAATGGGTTCCATTTTAATATTTGATTAACCTTTTAGTTAAGTTTGGTAAAGCTTATTATGACAACATAACTAAGACTTTGGCTATGGGCACATATCTCTATCGTCGTCAATGGAACCACAACTTTATTTCCTTGTACTTTTTTTGTTTTATCAATAAATGGTCTCTTTATGTTTGTCGACCATACACGATTCAATGCAAACACGGCCAAGTATGGAAGTACATGGATAGAGACTAGAGAGACACAAGTTAGTTGTATAAGACACAAGGCCCATGATCTATTATTGTCTTTCTCTTCCCTCATAAGCCTTCACAAGTTCACCTTGTGCTCAAAGCCTTACTTATACCATGACTGTTCCAATACAACTTGTCACTAACACCGTCTTCATAACCCTTTTATCCTTTTGCCTTCCTACTCCGCCAGGAAAAGCGTATTTCCAAAGTTTCTTCCTTTTGATAGATTGGAGATTTGGGTTTTTGTGTGCCATTATCTCATCTTGTAAGGTGGAAATTACAGTCACTGTCTGTACCAAGATGTTCTTGTTTTCCATTACTAGTTTCCATGCAATGAGGATACTTGATGGTATTAGACTCCATTGACGGCCAATCTATAAATTGGGTTTTACTACTAATCAATTCTTTATTGTGTAAACAGGAGATGACATTACACTTGATTTTGCACTCCACCTCATCTTGTTCTGATGACTTTGATAGACTTTTTACAGCCATATAAACTTATATTGCTGTGAAGCGGCTATTAAAGTCGTCAGACAAGAGATGAGGTGATGTTCAAGAATTAAGATTTTTCTTGATCAAAGGCTTCAGCACTGAAATTTAGTTAGGCTTCTCGGATTTTCTCTTGAATACTTCAAGTTTCTGCCCAACAAAAACTTTGATTTGTTTCTGTTTGGTCCATTTTGCAAATGATTTTTCAGAGTTTCTCTTTTCCAAAAGCACGTTGATTCTGTTTTGTCTTGCCACTAACAATTTCTGTTTTTCAATAATTTTTGTTCAAAAAAATGTGGATCAATTCTCATTTAATGAAGGCTATTTTTCTTTGACTTGTCTTCTTTATTATCATCGTCACACCAAGACAGAAAGAGACTATTATTTGTTTTTTCTTTTGGTTAAAATTTGATAGATACTATTATTATTCTTGAAAAGGATCTTGAAGCTTGAGAAGTTAACTGTTAAGAAAAGAGATTCTCTGAATAATACGTTCTCTCTTGTCTCCTTATTATGCAATATTGACAGTATTTATACAAGACACAAACCGACTCAACCGACATAAAACTAGGAAACTTTCTATATTTTTCACTTAATATATATGTAATATTTCCTGTCTCTAACACTCCCCCTCACGTTGGAGCGTGCAGATTCAAAACGCCCAACTTGGACAAAAGATACTCAAACTGAGACCGACCCAAGGCTTTAGTAAGAAGATCCGCGATTTGTTCATTGGTACGAACATGAATGGTAATTACCTGACCAGCCTGAACTGCATTGCGGACGTCATGACAATCAATCTCCACATGTTTAGTACGTTCATGAAACACCGGATTCGCAGCAATGTGAATTGCCGCCTGACTATCGCAAAACATCTTAACCGGCTCCAATTTCGTAAAACCAAGTTCTTCAAACAGATGACGAAACCAATGTATTTCTTTGGTGGCATTCGACATAGTACGATATTCAGACTCAGCGGAAGAATGTGAAAGAGTGTCTTGCTTTTTAGTTTTCCACGAAACCGGTGACCCACCTAACAAGACAACATACGAAGTTAAAGATTTCCGTGTTGACGGACATGTTCCCCAATCAGCATCACAGTATACGGAGAGACTCAAATCCGGATCAGAAGACAATAAAATACCCTGGCCAACAGTTCCCTTTAAATATTGTACCACACGTAATGCAGCCTCCCAATGAGCAACACGCGGAGCTTTCATAAACTGAGACAGCAAATGCACCGCATAAGTAAGATCTGGCCTGGTGTTACAAAGATAGACTAACCGACCAACCAAGCGTCTATACTGTGTGGCGTCGGAGACATAGACAAAGATAGACTAAACGGTCCTTTATCTGTGGCTAGGCCATGGTTCTGCTCAACGGGCGCACTGAAAGGTTTAGCCCCAAGCATACCAGTCTCCGTAATAATATCAAGAGCGTATTTTCTTTGACAACAAAAAAAATCTTTAGAAGAGCGAGCCACCTCAATCCCCAAAAAATACTTGAGCTTGCCTAAATCCTTCATATGAAAACAATCTCCTAAGTAATCTTTAAACTTATTAAAGAAGGAGATATTGTTTCCACAAATAACAAGATCGTCAACATAAACCAACACACGAAGTTCAACTTGGTCACGCCTGTAAGTGAACAGAGAAGGATCCTTATAAGATTGGAGAAACCCGAACTCGGTAAGAGCTGTATGAAGCTTTTGAAACCAACAACGAGGAGCTTGACGTAGGCCATATAAAGATTTTCGGAGACGGCAGACTTTAGTGGGATCGGAATGCTTAAATCCTGGTGGAAATTTCATATAAACCTCTTCCTCTAAATCACCATGAAGGAAAGCATTATGGACGTCCATTTGATGCACTTCCCAATTCTGAGCTGCGGCAATACGAAGAATAGTACAAACTGTGCTCATCTTAACCACGGGAGCAAATGTTTCACCAAAGTCTTTACCCTCTACTTGACGATTTCCCAAAGCGACAAGGCGCACTTTATGTCTTTCTATAGTACCATCAGCATTAAACTTGATTTTAAATACCCATTTACTCCCGATAACAGTCTTACCCGGAGGAAGAGTCTCAATATCCCAGGTCCTATTAAGCTCAAGGGCATCGACTTTGTGAGACATAGCTCCACGCCAAACTTTGTGTTTCATGGCCTCGGTAAAGCTATGAGGTTCTTCTGCTGTAGTAATAGCAGCAAGAAAGGCCTGATGAAGAGGGGAAAAACCGAGATTAGACACATAGTTAGTGATAGGGTATGGTGTAATATTACCTTGGACAGTTTCAGAAGACGACTGATTTGTGGAGGATGGAGCGTGAGGGGTTTCTTCAGGATGAGATGTATAGTCCATCATGTAGTCTTGAAACTTCACAGGAAGCTGGCGAGCTCGTTTACTTCTTCTCAACGGAACAAGCGGAGCATTGGTAGTACTTACTGAGTCCGTAACACCTACTGTGTCCAGAGCAGCGACCGTTTCTGAAACAACCTCTTCAACGTGAGCATGTTCAACGTCCGGGGTCAGTGGCGGAATAATAGCTTGTGTAATAATATTTGAGACCTGCTCCGGAGTACTCCCCCTGTCCTCATTATGCGTAGCCGGTTGAATTAACCAATCAACATCCAGAGACTCAATAGGTACTATTTCCGAAACTGAGGATGGCTGAGCAAAAGGAAAAATTGTTTCATGGAAGACAACATCCCTGGAAATGATAAACTCCTATGTTTGAAGATCAAAAACTTTCCAACCTTTTTGACCAAACGGATATCCAAGAAATATACAACGGCGATTCCTAGGTCCAAACTTATCCTTATCTCGTCCACGATGATGTGAGTAGCATAAACTACCAAAAACACGGAGATGCTCATAACTCGGCTTCTCATTATACAATACTTCATACGGAGAACTTCCTTTTAAAACACTCGATGGTGTGCGATTTATTAGATGTGCTGCTGTCAAAATCGCTTCTCCCCAAAACTTTATCGGTAACTTTGCTTCAAATAACAAGGCTCTTGCAACATTGAGAATATGGCGGTGTTTACGTTCCACTGTGCCGTTTTGTTGAGGAGTTCCAACGCACGATGTTTGATGCAAGATGCCATTGTCACGGAAATACGAGGATAAAACCATAAACTCTGTCCCGTTATCACTGCGTACCATTTTAACTTGTTTCCCAAACTGTCTCTCAACCATTGCGCAAAAATTCTGAAGTATGGTGCGGACCTCGGATTTAGCAAGCATCAAATATGTCCAAACAGCACGTGAGAAATCATCAACAATGGTCAGAAAATAGATAGCTCCAGAGGAAGAAGCAATACGATATGGACCCCACACATCACAATGAATTAAAGAAAAAAATTCATTCAATTTATGAAAACTCTCTGGAAATACTTCTCTAGTTTGTTTTGCTCTAAAACAAGTGTCACAAGGACTAGAAACTTTCTTCTTAAGCGGAAACAACATAGGTAAGTATGATAATACTGTAAACGAAGGATGTCCGAGCCGTTGGTGCCACAAATTCTGATCAACCGATGCAGTAACCTGATTCACCCGAGCAACCATTACATCCTTGAAGAAATAAACCCCATCACGTTCTTCACCTGCCCCAATCAGGGTCCGCATGAAACGGTCCTGCAAAATACACAATGTATCAGTCATAAGGGCAAAGCAATTAGTTTGCTTGAGTAACTTAGAGACTGAAATCAATGAACAATTCAAATGAGGAACATAAAGAACATCTACAAGGGTAATTCGATCAGAAATAGGAAGAATTCCCAGATGTGTTGCAAATGTTCTATTGTCATCGGCAAACCCAACTGGACAAGGAGGAATTTGAACAAGCTCTTGGAGGAAAGTCGGATCTCCAGTCATATGGTGAGATGCACCTGTGTCTAAAATTAAATCTCCACGATGCGTCTTACCATTCAGTTTGTCTGAGTTGCCTTTATTCTTGTCCGTAAGTAGTTGAGACAATGCTTTCCATTGATCTGCTGTAAATTCTGGAAACGATGAAGAGTTGGACGTGGTGGCGTGAGCTGCCTGAGCAGATTGATGTGGCATGCGACGACTTGGACTGAAACTATTCTCATTACCCAAACCACGTCCTTTGCCTTGTCCACCAAACTAACTACTCCTACCTCCTCGAGAAGACCCACGACCACCTCTCACCGGTGGTGGTGATCTCTCAGTCCACCATTTAGGAAAACCTACAAGCTGCCAGCAACTCGACTTATCGTGACCCACACGACCACAATGAGCACACTGTAACTTCTTCGAAAAATCTGTCCGAGTAACACAGCTTGTAGCATCATGAATATGAGCAATACTTGTGTTAAACCCGACCACCTGTTGCTGTTCACGATCTTTGGAAGAGGCAAGACGTTGTTCTTCTCTGATAATCTTTGCATATGCCTCATTCAAATCAGGAAGAGGATCTTTATCAACAATTCCACTACAAACATTCCCGAACCGAGATTCATCCAGCCCCATGATGAATTGATGGAGCTTTTCTTCCTCTCTTTCTTGCTCGAACTGCGTAGAAGCTCCACAGGAACATACCGGAAGAAGCTTGTAAGTTTCAAGTTCTTCCCACATCTTAGATAATCGACCAAAATACTCATTAACGGATTGTCCATCTTGACGACAAGAGGCAAGACGAGTTTTCAACTGATGAACTCGAACTTTATTCCCCACAGAAAATCTCTTGTTCAAATTTTCCCAAAGTTTGTGGGCATTATCAACAAACATGACTGTGGATCGAACTTTCGAATCAATAGAAGTACGAATCCACCCAATAATCATTGAATTTACCGAGAGCCATGCTTCAAGATCTTCACTAGTAGCAGACGGTTTAGGTAAGGTACCATCAATGAATCCGGTCTTCCATTTGGCCCTAAGAGCGTTGAACATCTCCGTAGACCATTCAGCATAGTTATCTCCTTTTAACACAACAGGGCTAATCATTGAACCAGGATTATCCGAAGCGTACAACGAGTACGGTGAGGACAACTGAGACCCCGATGATTGCTTCACCAAATTATTATCAGTCATATTGCTTCACCAAATTACTCACACGCGACAGAAAGATTACTCTGTTTTGGGGATAGAAAAACAGAGCACACACAGAGATACACGATCTCAAACCAACAGATGAAAACTCGTAAAGAATAAGAGACACACGATCTCAAACACAAGAAAGAGAGAAGAACTTAGATCTCAGAAAAAATTAGGTTAGCTCTGATACCATGTTAAGAGAAGAGATTCTCTGAATAATACGTTCTCTCTTGTCTCCTTATTATGCAATATTGACAGTATTTATACAAGAAACAAACCGACTCAACCGACATAAGACTAGGAAACTTTCTATATTTCTAACTTAATATATATGTAATATTTCCTGTCTCTAACATTAACCCAAACCATGTCTTCTTGTTGTTGTTGTAACACTGCTTTCTTCTTCTTCCTATTCCCTTTGTCTTTTCTCACAAGCTTCATGGCTTCTACTCAAAACCTTACTTATTCATACCATGACTCTCCCAATACGACGACGTTTGACTGTAATACCACTTCAACTCCTTTTCCTCCAGGACCTGGTTAGACCTCTTTCTTACTTCCTCCATTGGACCCTTTCCAAAGATCTTGGACCTGATTCAAGATTTGGTTATTGTGTGACATTTTCTGATCTTTAAAAACACAGGGAAAGGTGGAAACTGCATAGCCATAATTGTTGCCATTAGTCTACCAATTGGAGTAGCTGTTCTGCTTTACATTATTGGTTATATTGCAATGAGGACTATGAAGAGCTCTGATACAACACCTGCAATTGATGGTAAAGAAAGATTCAAGAAAGGATCAAAACTTAAATTGTGTTTTGAAATTGTCAAAGTACTGAAAACTTTCATTTTTGTAACAGGATATTATATTACAACTGTGGACTCTCTTCAATTCGATTTTAGGACAATTCAAGCTGCAACACATAGTTTTTCAGATAGTAATAAGCTTGGTGACGGTGAATTTGGTGAAGTTTATAAGGTATTGTTGTTATTTTCATTGAGTACCTTGAGGTTTGGTTTTCTCTAGAAATTTGTGCCAACAGATTCATATAACGTAATAATGCACTTTTTGTGATAGGGTACACTTTTTAATGGATTTGATATTGCGGTGAAAAGGTTAGCAAAATCATCTGGATTTAGTGAAGTAGAGTTTAAGAATGAGGTCACTCTTCTTGCAAAGCTTCAGCATAGAAATCTAGTTAGGCTTCTCGGGTTTTGTCTACAAGGCGAAGAAAGGATACTTATCTATGAGTGTCTGCCAAACGAAAGCCTTGATGTTTTCCTGTTTGGTCAGTTGCATTCAGTTTTTTTTCTATGATCATAGGTTCTTGATGTCATTAGCCGATGGTATAATTCTTGGATTGTGCAGACCCTGCGAAGAAAGGTTGGCTAAATTGGGCTATACGGTACAAGATTATTGAAGGAATAGCTCGAGGGATGCTATATCTTCATCAAGATTCGCGACTTGCAGTCATACACTCCAACCTCAAAGCAGGTACCATACTCTTGGATATCGATATGAACCCGAAACTTGCAGATTTTGGAATAGCGAGGCTATTTGGAACAGTGAAAAGTCAAGAGAATACGAGTATAATGGTTGGAAGATCGTAAGTTCTTTCTTTAAGTTGATGTTTGATGAATCTTTTTCCAGCTTACTTATTAAGGTTTGTTCCTTGCTGTAGCGGTTACATGTCTACCGAGTATGCAATGCACAACATATTCTCCATGAAATCTGATGTCTATAGCTTTGGAGTATTACTTCTTGAGATTATAAGTGGTAGGAAGAATCGTAGCTTATACCAAACAGATAAAGACAGTGCAAATGACTTGATCACATATGTGAGTTTTAGCAACCAATCTTTATATTGATCAAGGCTGCGTATTTTAACTGATTGATTATCATTCTAGGCTTGGAAGCTTTGGAGAAATGGGACACCATTAGAACTCGTGGATCCAGCCATTGGAGATAATTACCATAGGAATGAAGTGGTTAGATGCATCCAAATCGGACTATTATGTGTCCAAAAAGATCATGTACATCGTCCAATATTTTCAACCATAGTTATGATGCTAACCCACAAAACAAGCACTTTACCAGAGCCTTAGGAACAAGGTTCTCCTTTTCTTTGGAGACCCGAAAGAGAACGGCTTGATAAATCCAAGTCGGATCAAACCATTCAGTGTTGTGTTGATGATGATGCATCTATCACCAATTTATATCCTCGTTGAAGACGATGTTACCTTATGACTAGACCAATTCTTATTACTGAATATTGCTTCAAAACATGTTTCTTTTTGTAAGAAAATTACAAGTATATGATATATACAATGTTAATATGTCTCATGAAGTAGAGCATAAACAAGAACAACAAAAAATGTTGATATGTACTTCCATGGATTCATTACAGTTCTTCAACGAGGATCTAGCTCTGTAATTGTTGGATCATTGGTAGAATCAGGAATAGACCTGCTTGTGGATAGGGTAGACTTTAAGCCACCAGGGTCCAGATCAACCCTGCTTAAGCCAAATCCGGGCACTCGAGGCACAGGTAAAGTGGTTGTGCTACTAGTGAGCATCACGATGATCGCTGGTAACAATGGACGATTTGCAGGATCTTCTTGAATACATAAAAGGGCTATATGGATGCATCTAGTAGCCTCATTACTTTGATAACTCTCTCCTATGGTAGGATCCACAAGTTCTAACGGAGACCCGTTTCTCCAAAGCCTCCAAGCCTAACACAAGTGATAAATTCAGTTACATATCATTTGGCTTAATCATCATACACTCATGTAACTTGAAAGAATATACTCACATGTGTGACCAAATTGCCACCAGAATCATCAATGTGGTAAAAACTATGGTTCTTTTTGCCACTTATAATCTCCAGAATCAATATTCCAAAGCTATAGACATCAGATTTCATGGAGAAATGGCCTTGCATTGCATACTCTGGAGACATATAACCACAGCAAAATGAAGATTCACTTTTTAGACTACAACCAACTACCAAACAGATTTTTCATAAGTTAATTATGAGAAAACGTTTACCATGTTCCAACGATTCTTCCTGTATTGGCTTGACTTTGATCAACTCCAAAAATCCTTGCCATTCCAAAATCTGCGATTTTGGGGTTCATATTGGCATCTAAAAGAATGTTAGTCGCTTTGAGATCACGGTGTATGATTGTAAGACGTGAATCTTGATGAAGATAAAGAATTTCTCGAGCAATCCCTCCAATAATGTTGTACCGTTTTTTCCAATCTAGTTCTCCTTGCTTTGCAGGGTCTGTACATTGCAAATATATATGAATCAGTACCTACAAGAAGGACTCCTCAAAACTTATAAGTACTTAAGCGATCAAATAGTCGAGGCTTTTATTAGGTACAAACTCGTAGACGAGTATTTTTTCTGCTCCTTCCAAACAAAATCTAAGAAGTCTAACAAGATTCCTATGCTGAAGCTTTGTCACAAGAACAGCTTCGTTCTTGAACTCTTGCGCACCTTGTCCCGATGTTTTCGACAGTCTCTTCACCACTACTTCAGTTCCAGTCGAAAGTGCTCCCTACAAACATAAGAAAATCCAAACACCATACACACTTTACTTTTAACACTGCATTGATTCAACTTCATACAGAGAAGTAGCAAACCAGACTGATAAAGAACTTAATACCCTGTAAACTTCACCAAATCCACCTCGCCCGATCATGTTACTCTCCGAAAACTTATCAATTGCAGCTTCAATTGTCTTTAAACTAAATTGTAGCGAGTGTGTTGTTGTGATCTCATCACCAGCAGCACAAAGAAAGCGAAAACATTCAATATTCCAGAATTTGTATGAAAATTATTAGTGAAATCGACTAAGGATGAAAAACAAGGAAAACCACCTTGAACCTCAGTTGTTTTATATGACTTTTTTCTCCTACAAACCACAAATCCTACAACAAGAAGTACCAAGATAGGGACTGTAGAAACAACAATAGCCGCAATAACCCCTGAGGAAATCGATTTCCCGTCTGCACAAACCGCAAATGAGTGACTCATTTCAGGTTTCAACAGATTCTTGTTACAAAATCAGATGATAAAGTCTACCTTTGCTGGTTGTATTTCCTCGATCGCTAACCGGAGGAGCCAAAGAAAGAGGTGGCCGAGGTAAAGACTGCGGTGGAGGTGGTGGCAATGTAATATTCTCAAAAGCTCCAGCATAAGCTTCTGTTTGGTTAAGAGAACTCTGTAATAAACCGTCTGATGCGCCTTTGATACATTTTGAACAAGTCTTTGGTTTAGTTCCTGGGATACACATGGCTAT
The DNA here is from genome assembly GCA_028015245.1 of Cardamine occulta. Lineage (NCBI taxonomy): Eukaryota > Viridiplantae > Streptophyta > Magnoliopsida > Brassicales > Brassicaceae > Cardamine > Cardamine occulta. Next base: position 3,502,987 of record CM051390.1, read on the forward strand.
GATGAAGATTCTGTTTGGATCTTGGCCGATCGAGGAGTTGAAAAAACCATTGTGTGTAGTGACATTAGAAGCAAGAGAAGAGAGGATTAAACGACGGTTTAAGTCGTATGCACTATTCGGTTCAAAGAATCCATTGAAGCAGATTTCTTGTGCAGAAACAGAATCTAAGATTGTGAGGCAAAACAAGAAGATTAGTAAAAATGAAGTCTTGAGAGTCATTTTCTCAAGATCAGAAGTCAGAACCAAAAGGATTGTGTTTAGATGTTAGAAGTTAGAAAGTCAACTTCAAATTCTATGTGGATTTCATCTGAAGATCGTCCATGGCGAAAGAAGAAAAATTTGACAGATTCGTTGACTTTGCCTAACCTTTAAAGCTGGTAAAAAATAAAAATAAACAATGCAACAAAAGACAAGATAAAGAGACCCATAAGAATTGATAATGATGGAAGCTTCTTCCCCGATAATATGGACCCATACATACACTTTGACTCATACTAAGAACATTTAGAAAAAGATGGATCAAGAAAATTAAGCAAGTGGTCTGAAGATTCCATGTTATGTTACTATATACTACATTAGATTTACAGAAAAAAACAAAAAAAAGAGGAAAATGCTGACAGAAACATAAAGTTTAAGAACTTGTTACAGTAAACTCAACAATTTCTCAAAGCCAATTAGAAACCAATGTTCATAGAAACAAAGATCTCTCTCACCCTTGCAGAGAATCAAGAGGAAGAAACAGATTCTCAAAACAAGAGATGACCTAGAACAGTTAAAGAAAAAAGGAAGAAGAGGATGAAAATTCTCAATACATTTTTCGATTTAATTGTGAAACCCTTGTTTTATGTTTTATGGGCTTTTAATCGCTTCAGCTTCATTCTAAACTTTCTATCTTAGCCGTCCAGGTGTCTTCATATCCCATCGCTTATTTCCTATAACAGAACTGAATGTAGTCACCGATGGAGTCAACAAATATAGTTTGGTGTCAACAAAGAAAGTTAAAGAAAAAAATAATCGAAATTTACGTTAAAATTGTTTTCAGTTCATACAAAACCTACACATCAGAATCCTAATAAATTACATTCCAAAACGAAAACCCTAAATCTTTAATCCTCCAGCCAGCACAAAAAATTATGCCCAAATTGAATTGAGATTGAGCAAACCATGATTTTGGTTCTGTTTCAGTGGTTTTAGTAAATAGATACCGGTTAAAATCATACAATCCAATTTGATTTCCGGTTAGATGCCTTCACAATTCATCACTGAGAAAAGATTCAAATAGTACAAGTAAATGATATATATTTGTTCAAATGTCTTTATAAGGAACCGAAGTGACAAGAACAAGAGAAGATTGTTGATACTACTTCCATAGTATCATCAACGAGGAACTAGATCTGAAATCGTTACATCATTGACAGAACAAGGAATAGACCTGGTTTTGGATTGGGTAGACTCCAAACCGTTAGGGTCCTATTTAAGCCTGCTTGAGACGAATAATACGCGTGATCGAGGCACAGGTAAAGTGGTTGTGCTACTAGTAAACATGAGGATGATCGCTGGTAACGTTGGACGATCTTCAGGATTTTCTTGAATACATAATAATGCAATATGAATGCATCTAGTAGCCTCACTACTTTGATAACTCTCTCCTATGGTAGGATCCACAATTTCTAATGGTGACCCGTTTCTCCAAAGTCTCCAAGCCTAAACACAAGTGAACAATTCAATTACATATCCTTCGGCTTAATCATACACAACACACTCATGTAACTTGAAAGAATATACTCACATGTGTGACCAAATTGCCACCAGAATCATCAATGTTGTAGAAACTACTGTTCTTTTTGCCACTTATAATCTCCAAAATCAATATTCCAAAGCTATAGACATCAGATTTCATGGAGAAATGGCCGTGCATTGCATACTCGGGAGACATAACCACTGCATGATAAAGAAACACTATTTAGCAGCAACTATTCAATTTATGATAGAAAGTTTACTATGTTCCAACGATTCTTCCCGTGTTGGCTTGACTTTGATCTACTCTGAAAATCCTCGCTGTACCAAAATCTGCAATTTTGGGGTTTCATATCAGCATCTAAGAGAATATTACTTGCTTTGAGATCACGGTGTATGATTGTAAGCCTTGAATCTTGATGAAGATATAGAATTCCTCGAGCGATCCCTCCAATAATATTGTACGTCTTGTCCAGTCTAGTTCTACTTGATTTTCAGGATCTGTACATTGCCAAAATAGAAATCATTAGCTACACAAGAAGGAATACTCAGAACTTATAACTATTACTTAAGATCATATCATACCAAACAAGAAAGTAGTCGAGGCTTTTGTTGGGTACAAACTCGTAAACAAGTATCTTTTCTTCTCCTTCTAAACAAAATCCTAAAAGCCTAACAAGATTTCTATGCTGAAGCTTTGTCACAAGAACAGCCTCGTTCTTGAACTCTCGCGTGCCTTGTCCTGATGTTTTCGACAGTCTCGTCACCGCTACTTCAGTTCCATTCGAAAGTGTTCCCTACAAACATCAGAAGAATAAAACACCATATCCGAAATTGAATTTGACTGAGTGTGTTTTTGTGATCTGATCATCAGCTGCACCAAGAAAGTGAAAACATCCGTTTTTTTGTAGAATTTGTATATGACATACTTCTGGTAACTCCAAAAGAATATCGTGAAGAAGAACCAACCTTGATCTTCAACTGTTTGGTATGATTTTCTTCTCCTGCAAACCGCAAATCCGACAACAAGCAGTACCAAGATAACTACTGTAGGCACAATAATTGCCACAATAATCCCTTTCGAAATTGTTTTTCCATCTGCACAAACCGTAAAATCATCAAGAATCATTGCAAACGTGTGACTCAATGTCAGTTTGCAACAGATTCTAGCTACAATTCATATAAAGGAGTTTACCTCTAGATGTCTGAGTATTCAAAGAAAGCGGTGGTGGCTGAGGTGAAAACTGTGGTGGAGGCAGTGGGAACGTAACATTCTCAAAAGCTCCGGCAAAAGGATACAAATCCCACCGGATAAAGCAAAATGGTCTTACAAAAGCACCACCCTTGTGACCATGACAACATTTCTTATAATCATCATCAGTTTTCTTCAAACAATATTCACAGTAAGCTTAAGAAACATCCGGAGTACATTCCATCATCGCGTATATAGTTAGAAAAGCTGTCAATGAAGCAACTTCAGCTGCATAGTACGTATCTTCTAAGGATGATGATGGTCCATTAGTACTCGTAGCTGCAGTTATCGTACGGGACATTAACTCTTCCCAGATTCTATCAAACAATGCCAAATTAACATTAATAGGTTCGGGATTGGACACCGGTCCAGACGGTTCCATAACGAGTGATCCAGAGAAGGAAATGTTGGAATAACGTACCATACAAAAATCTGGCCATACATAACCAACTGTTTGGTTAGGACAGCTCCTTAACAAGCCGTCTGATGCGGCTTGGATACATTTTGAACAGTTGTCTGGTTCAGTTCCAGGGATGCACATGCCAATGATGAAGATTTGGTTGGTATCTTGGCCGATGGAGGAGCTGTAGAAACCGTTGTGAGTTGATACATTAGAAGCAAGATATGAGAGTAATGAAGGTTTAAGTCAAATGGACTATTGGGTTTAAAGTATCCATTGAAACATGTTTGTGCAGAAACAGAATCTAAAGTTATGAGAAAAGAACAGAAGATTGATAAAAATAAAGTCTTGAGCTTCATTCTCTCAAGATCAGAACAATTAAAGATTTTTGTTTAGATGTTAGAAGCTAGAAGGTAAAGAGCATCATATAATTTGAAGATTTTTTTTATGGAGAAAAAATGAAAATTTTTACAGATTCGTTGAATTTTTCCACACCCTTTAAAGACGGAAAGACATAGACTTTACTATGAATTGCATTGAGAAAAGATTGAGAGAGATGGTTGAGAAAAATTAAGCAAGCAAATTGTGAAATAGTTTGAAAAATTCCCTGTTATGTTATTGTATTCTACAAAATCAAACTAAAAAAAAAAAAGAAACAAAGGAAGTCAGTAGCAGCAATGGAAGTCAACAAAAATACTTTTCAACCCTAAACATACGTTTACAAGAACATTCTTACAAGACAGAAAGACATAGACTTTACTCTGAATTGCATTGAGAACAGATTGAAAGAGATGGTTGAGGAAAGTTAAGCAAGTAAATTGTGAAATGGTTTGAAAATTCTCTGTTATGTTACTGTATTTTACAAAATCAAACTAAGAAAAAAAAAAACAGAGGAAGTCAATAGCTGCAATGGAAGTCAACAAAAATACTTTTCAACCCTAAACATACGTTTACAAGAACATTTGGTTATTCAATGTTTTCCTTTTCATTATACAACCCTAAAAATCCACACCATTTTTTTCTTTGTTGTCATGCACATTACTCTTCATGTCTCCAGCACAAGGGAACCAAACTCATACTTGTTGCTTTCTTTCTTTCTTTTTTTCCGGATTTTTGAAAAATATCCTGATTAAGTTTCATAATTTTAGAAATACACTTTTCATTTTTTTCTTTAGAAAATATATATCTATATCTGATATAGAAATTTTGTCCTCATTTTATTTACAAGTCATTTATATTTTTAATAAATAAAAATGAATTTTCTAAATAATTATAATAGTTATTATAATTTAAAAAAGTCTTGAAATAAATGTGTTTTATTTATATATATATATCAAACTCCACTCAAAGATAAGTTTGTAGAAATAAATCAGGAAAATAAAAAATATAAATTTTATTAATATTAAATATGTTTAAAATTTATTTTTTCTAAAAATAATACATTATTCAGCCTTTAAAGGTTATTTCGGTAAAACAATATATTTTTCTTAAAGAGGAAATAAGGAGAATGTATTTTTTTAATTACATAACTTAAATAAGGCCTTTTCCTAAAATTTCTCATATTTTTTTGGATAAACGATTATACGTGATGATTTCATTATAATAAGTTAATGTTCGACGAAATATTTTATGAAAACATCACTGGAAATGTTGGTCACTATAATTGTTACAGAAATAAAAGGTTGGAGGTTCAATTTCCTCAACTTTCATATTACCAATTTTTTTTACTTAAGGGGCCACCATTTTATCAGGGCTGTTCCTGTTTGTTGTCCACAGATATGTCACAAACAAGGCACGGCGGCGAATCCGATTCAGAGTCGTCAAAACGAGGTGTATCCTCGAAGTTTGTTTCATGGGCGATCAAATCACGCCAAATCCGCTGATCTGGACTTTATTATGCGAGCTGCAGTTGTGTCTACGTTCTGATTATTGGTGTTATCAGGAGCCGGTAACAAGCCATGATTGCGGGAAGTTGAAGAACCCCAATTCTGGGGTTATTGAAGTTCGATCCCCAAAGCTCTATGGTGAGCCTAGGATACTACCGTTGGACTGAACTGTCGCAGCAGAACCTGAAGCTGAGCGCGAAGACCTGCAATAAAACGTGAGACGAGTTGATCTTCGGTTTCGAGTAATGTTGCACGAGCCACCATCTCAAAGAAGTTTGTTGCGTAATCATCTACCGAGCGTGTTCCTTGCCGCAGATTCTGCAGCCGGGTGTAAAGCGTTCGTTCATAATTATAGGGCAGAAAACCCCAACGCATGTGTTTCTTGAGCTTTTCCCAAGAGTCAATCTTTGCTTTTCCTGAACGACGCCGAGATTCCTTGAGCTGCGTCCACCAAGCCAGAGTGCGACCTTTGAAGTATGGACCACTACACTCTAAATTGCATCAAGCAGAGATTAAAAGAGATTGAAAGAGATGGTTGAGGAAAATTAAGCAATTAGATTCTGAAATGGCCTGGAAAGTCTCTGTTATGTTACTGTATTCTACAAAATCAAACTCAAAAAAAAAAAAAAAAAAAGAGGAAGTCACTGTCCGAACCATAATGTTAGAGACGTTAGTGGGGTCACTAGCTACACTGGAAGTCAACAAACATAGTTTTAAACCCTAAACATACGTTTACAAGAACACTTGGTTTCGTTTCATACCAACTAATACTGTATTCATAATAATTAGTTGGTATTGGGAAGAGCTGCAGGTTCAAAAGTGGTTTCCTAGAAATGATAAATTTATTTTGTTGTATATATTTGATAAAAATCCCTTAACTATTGTTGAATCCATATATTTAGTAGTTTATTTTAAAAATTGATAGGCTTATTTTTCTACTAAGTCAATTTCACATCGGGAAAATGGCTAATTTCAATGTGAACAGTTTTTAAAATAATTTTTTTTTCATATATGAACTAACATGCATTGTGTTTTTTAACTTCAACTTAGTACGTTTTCAAAATATCTACATGATCTTTAATATATGTGCTGAAATCAATTTTTCATGACACAATGCACCTAACAAATCAAATTCCCTTTCATATTATTCAACAAACATGATATTTTTGATATATATTAATTACCCTAGATAAAATTCATACACTATAAATTAGATTATGTTTCACGATATGCGCATGATTAAAATATAAGATTTTACCGACTTTTTGTTTTTTTTTTCAAGAAACACTATTTCCTAGGTTTTTAATTTGAGAATAACCAAAAGAAAAAAACAGTGTCATTTTAAAGTATAAATAATTAATTTTTTTTTTGAGAAAGAGTAGTAACTTCTTGAAACAAAGAAGTCAATATTTTGGTTCCAAAGATGGAAGAAAATCTTTGGTTGATATAATTCTACAAGGGGGAAAAAGTATAAATTTGTTTAATTAATTTGAAAGCTAATTTTATCATTTCCTAATCTAATTATATCTACCTCTTTGACATTTCATAACTACATATTACAAGTAAGCCTTTTAACAAAAACAGGTTTTATTCAAAAATAGTTACCCTTTTAATACATATACAGTAAAACCTCTATAAATTAATAATGTTGGGACCATGATATTTTATTAATTTATATATATTTTTGACAAAAATAAATTAAAATTTTTGATCTAAATAAAATTAATGTATTGGATATTATAAATTTTAATAGTTTTAGACTTGAAAGTTTAAAATTTAAAAGAAAATTAAATTATTTTGATAATAAATAACAAAGATTATAGATGAATTCACTTATATAAACAATTAACATAAATTTTAAATTTATGATTAATAACCTTAATTGTTGTATGTAAACAGTCTATACAACCATTGAAATAAAAACTATGCATATTTGTAATTTAAAAATTTATAGAAAATTTTGTTTTATTTTATGAAAATTTTATTTACCTTATAATAATAAGATAGTTTAAAATACAACATAATATTTTTTTATATAAGAAAATTTATTTATGAGTTCTAACATAAATTCATAAAAACAAAATTATATTGTCTTTATATATATATATGTGAAAATTTACATGATTATTAATTTATGTTATTAATGGGATCATATATTTACATAGAGATTCTAAAAAAATATTATCTTATTATCTTATCAAATTTTGTTTATTTTTACACCGATCCGACTTGGGACCAGCAAATTTTATTAATTTATATTGTTAATTAATTTATCGAGTATTAATTTATAAAGGTTCTACTGTAGTAGGTATCGAAAAGTAAAATCTATTTTACTAATTAAAACAGTGTTAGCTACTCAGATACACAAATATACACACTATCACACACAAAATAAAAGCACAAATCATGAGAAAATTGAAAGGAAAAATTAGGTTTATTCTCGTAGCAATATTCATAGCATGTGTGTTTAGAAGTAATGTGAATGTATCAGCTGTAAAATACCTTGGGTATCCAGGATTAAGGACCGGCGGTATCCTACAGAAACGTTCTCATGGAAAATTTTCTCCCAAATCGGATTGTTCTCATGGCGCATGTCCTCCCAAATCCAAATGTTCGCATGGTAGCGCATGTCCTCCTGAATCGCAATGGTCTCATGGTGCAGATCCTCCCAAACAACCGGCGAATTGGTACACACGAGGATGTGAAAGATCATTGAGATGTCGTGGTTCATCTTCACTATTTTCTTAAAAGATCTGAAAAAATTAATGTAATGAAAAAAATATAAATCTATGGCTTTGCTTTTGCTTAATCCAAATTATTTTATATATGTGTTTCCTTAATATTTTTCCCATACGTAATGTGTTTTGTTGTATTGTACAAAGTACAATTGTTGAAATCTTCTCTATATCTATTTACTAAATCATACAAACCAAAGGAAAGAGATCTTCTTGAAAACTAAGCCAGCGGAAAATGGTGCAATCCCCGGTGACAACAGCCCTAAAAAGGGTGACAATTTACCGATTTTTACCGATTTTTAATAAATTTAAGAGGAAAAAACAATCATCCAAACCAATTTCATTTCTGGTTAGATGGCTTCACAAACAGCACCAATGACCAATCTTAGTTTCTAAAGTACAGTACATATGATGTTAACTTATGTTTGTTTCTCATTAAAGATTCAAAAACATGTTTCTTGTTGTATAGAATGTCAGTCTATGTAATATATGTAAATAATATAAATATCTCATATTTTTGTTCAAATGTCTCATAAAGTAGAGCAATGACAAGAACAAGAGATGTTGATACTTTTATAGATTCATTACAGTTCCAGTATCAAGAAAATACCATTCTTCAACGAGCATCTAGATATGTTATCGATACATCATTGATAGAACTGGGAAGAGACGTGCTTGTGGATTGTTCGGGCCAGCTTGAGAGGCAAAAGCCGGGTGCTCGAGGAACAGGTAAAGTTTCTGTGCTACTACTAAGCATCACGACGATTGCTGGCAACATTGGTCGATCTGCAGGATCTTCTTGAACACATAAAAGTGCGATATGAATGCATCGAATAACTTTATTACTCTGATAACTCTCTCTTATTGTCGGATCCAAGAGTTCTAATGGTGACCCATTTCTCCAAAGCCTCCAAGTCTAACACAAGTTATCAATTAAATTAGTATCCTTTGGCTTATTAATCATACACACATGTAACTTGAAAGATCATAGACTCACATGAGTGACCAAATTTCCACCAGTATCATCAATGTTGTAGAAGCTACTATTAGTTTTGCCACTTATAATCTCTAGAATCATTACTCCAAAGCTATAGACATCAGATTTTGTAGAGAAATGGCCTCACATTGCATATTCTGGAGACATATAACCACTGCAATTAAAGAAACACTTTTTAGTCTACAAGAAACAACCAAACATAGTTTTCCATATTAATTAAGAGAAAAAGTTTACTATGTTCCAACGATTCTGTTTGTGTTGGCATGAGTTTGATCAATTCTGTAAATCCTAGCCATGCCAAAATCTGCAATTTTGGGGTTCATGTCAGCATCTAAAAGAATGTTACTCGCTTTGAGATCACGGTGTATGATTGTAAGCCTTGAATCATGATGAAGATATAGAATTCCTCGAGCAATCCCTCCAATAATGTTGTACCGTCTTGTCCAGTCTAGTTCGCCTTGCTTTGCAGGGTCTGTACATTTCATAAATATAACACCATTAGCAGAATGAAAGACTCATCGGAACTTATAAGTATTTACGCTATCATATCATACCAAACAGGAAATAGTCAAGGCTTTTGTTAGGTACAAACTCGTAGACAAGTATCTTTTCTTCTCCTTCCAAACAAAATCCTAAAAGCCTAACAAGATTCCTATGTTGAAGCTTAGTCACAAGAACAGCCTCACTCTTGAACTCTTGCGCGCCTTGTCCTGATGTTTTTGACAGTCTTTTCACCGCTACTTCAGTTCCAGTTGGAAGTGTTCCCTACAGAAAAGATAAGATGAATCAAACACCATATCCACTTACTTAGACAAGTAGCAATGAGACAAATAAGAGCTTATATACCCTGTAAACTTCACCAAATCCACCTCGCCTGATCATGTTACTGTCCGAAAACTTATTAGTTGCAACTTCTATCGTCTTAAAATCGAATTGCAGTGAGTTTATTGATGCGATCTCCTCACCAACTGCAAAAAAAAATTCTAACATTTTACTCAAAATCCAATCTTTTTCCAGAATTTGTACGTGATGTATACTTCTTGGTAGAAAAAGGATGAAAAAAACACTAAGAACCAACCAACCTTGAACTTCAATTGTTTGGTAAGATTTTCTTCTCCTACAAACCAAAAGTCCTATAACAAGTAGTACCAAAATAACAACAGTTGGGACAACAATTGCCACAATAGTCCCTATGGAAATTGTTTTTCTATCTGCATAACAAACAATCATTGCAAATGAGTAAATTCAATTCCAGTTTTTCAGCAGATTCTTGTCATAATCATATAGAAGAGTTACCTTTGGCAGTTACTGGAGGAGTCAAAGAAATTGGCGGCTGAGACTGCGGTTGAGGTGGTGGCAATGTAATATTCTCAAAAGCTCTAGCAAAAGGATGAAAATCCCACCTGATGAAACAAATTGGTCTTATAACAGAACCACCTTGTTTATCAAGGCAACAAGACTCATAATCATGAAGATTTTGCCTTAAACAATAGCCACAATATCCTGGAGGAATATTGTAATGCCTCGACCGCCACCGTCCGTGAGCACCTAACGTCCTCTCTAGGCCCGTGGGCCCCACCTTCGTCCGACGGCCGGTGCATTAATTTCCCGAGGCCTTAGAGACTTGTTACTATCCCTACAAATCACCACATGATCTTTCCCCGTGTTTTGGCCTCACTTACACGGTACCGACAATCACTTCCCGGTAGGTCACCCATCCTAGTGCTACTCCAGTCCAAGCACGCTTAACTCTGGAGTTCTTTCAGGACAAGTGACGGAAAAGATAAGTGCACTTTGGTGATATAGGTAGCCAAATCAAATCTCTTAACCTCCTCTCAGAAACCGGGATGTTACAAATATCTGGTGGACATTGCATCATAGCGTATACAGTTTGAGAAGTTATCAAGGAAGCAACACCAGCTGCATAGTACTTATGTCCATGAGTACTAGATGGAGTTATCGTATGAGCCATTAAATCTTCCCCGATTCTATCAAATACTGTAACATTAGAGTTGATATCTCCAGTACTTGACACAATTTGAGACGGATCCATCTCGAGTGAACCAGAGATGGAAATGTTGGAGTAACGTACCATACAACAATCAGGCCATGTATAAGCATCTGTTTGGTTAAGACAGGCCCGTAACAATCCATCTGATGCGCCTTTGATGCATCTTGAACAAGTCTCTGGTTTAGTCCCAGGGATACACATAGCAATGATGAAGATTCTGTTTGGATCTTGGCCGATGGAGGAGTTGAAAAATCCGTTGTGAGTTGTGACATTGGAAGCAAGAGAAGAGAGGATTTGACGACGGTTTAAGTCGTATGTACTATTCGGTTTAAAGAATCCATTGAAGCAGAGTTCTTGTGCAGAAACAGAATCTAAGGTTATGAGGAGAAACAAGAAGATTAGTAAAAATGAAGTCTTGAGATTCATTCTCTGAAGACCTAAAAGTCCAAAACCAAATACTTGTGTTAGATGTAAATGTCAAATACATGTGCATTTTATCTGCTGAGTTTCCATAAGACAGAACACTGTTGACTTTGACGAACCGTAAAAGCTGATCAAATGATCAAAAACCAACTATTCCAGCAATACTATGGACTCATAATAATCATATAATTAAGCAAGTAGATTGTGCAAGTGGGTGACACTGGTCATAAGATTCCCAATTGAAAAATGTGCCACAAAGATAAAGTTTGAAAATTGTGTCCTTTAGTCAGCAGACAATAGTTGCAATAGAGTCGACAAACAAACCTTTCTTTTTAACAAGATTTACTGAGTCGAACTTGACTAAAAGCAATTCCCATCGACAAACAAACTTAAAAAAATAAAAATTACATGAAAACCGTTTACAAAACCTATCCACATCAGAATCCCAAACTAGATTACAAAAAAAAAGAGAAAAACGAAACCCTAAATCCTCATCCTCCAACCAACAAAAAAAAAGTTATTCCCAAATCGAAGATGGAGCTGAATAAAACAAAGTCAACACCCAACAAAAGATTAGCGAAGGAGACCAGAGTGACCAAACCGTAAACCAAACCTCAACACTCATTCTCTTTCATAGTGTCTCTCTATAGACACTAATATCTCCTCTTTAAAACTCTCAAATTAAACTAACAATAAAATTAATCATACAAAATGTTTTAGACACTGATAGTGGGTATCACATGCTCTAAAAGCATCCTTATCGGAGACCTTTATACACGGTCTTTTTTTTTATTTATTTTTCTTATAAAAATTGATATTTTATTGTCGCAACCAATAACATTACGACACATGACATTTTTGGAGAGATCCAGTGTCTTTGGAAGGACACTAGAAAGACACAATTTGGCAGGCCCCACAGGGGAAGACCCCCAAAAAAGTGTCTAATAAGGATGCTCTAAGGGGATCTGTAGTAATGGTTCTAAGAAGAGTTCTGACTAATTTAAAAAAAATTAAAAAATAAGAAAGAAAAGTGAAAAACGGATTTTTATTTGAGAACCTTTGAGACTCTATGTAGAGATTCATTTGACACATTAGTTTTATTTTATTTTTCTAATTTAAAAATTAATTAAATAATTAAACTATCTAAAATGATTAAAATAATATATGTGAAAGACTCTAAAGGGTTTTATGCAATGAGATTGCTCTAATAGCATCATTATTCGAGGGTTTTTAAACCCAAAGTAGGTTTTTTTAACCCAAATAAAAATAAAAAAATAAAATAATTGTGAACAGTGTAAGAACCGGTTCTTAAAATTCTTAAGAGAGTTCTTAAAGTTTTCATTTGAGAACCGGTTCTTAAAAGTGTTCTTATACTGTTTTTAGCCACGTATCAACCTCTAATTCGCTAGATTTTATTTTACCAGTTTTTTTTTTACTTGTTTTTTTAAAAAAAAATTTCTTAACTTTAACTTAAAAAAAAGTTAAAATTTTTTTTTTTTAACTTTTTCTTAACTTCAACTTTAAAATTATAAACTTTTTTAACATATTAATGAATTGGAATCGTTCGGCGGGTGAACAAAAAGCGATTCATAGACAAGATCAGAAAGAAATCCAAATTGAGCGTTTCTTTTCATTTCTTTTTAAATCTATGTTTAAAATATTATGTTTTTATGTCAATTAATGTTTAATTAAAAAAATAAACTCTATTTAAAATAAAATAAAATTATAAATTTTTTTTTTAAGAACTCCTAATGGGTTTCTACCAATAAAACAGCAAAAACATAAGTGTTTTAACAGAATTTCTTAACTTAAAAATTATAATTAAATATTACTTAAAAACTCAAATGAGTTTCTCCCAATAATTATGCTTTAATAGCACTAACATTAACGTCTCTCCATCTGTGTCTCTCAAGGTAAGTGTGAACACAAAATATTATTAAAAATATATCAATTAACCAATCATAAAATAACAGGTGTGAGAAACTTATCTGATGCGTCTCTCGTATCTATCTCTATCCCAAAATTAGGATCTTCTTATGGAGAGTTCTCTCTGGAGCTATTGCTGTTGCGGAGTGTTTAAATGCACATAGGCTTCAAGTAAACATGCTATGTAAACTGTGTAACTCTACTCCAGAGACAATCAATCATGGTTTTTCGAATAATTTGGGTGACAACCTGAGATTATTATTTAACTTAGCAGAGGATAGTAGGGTGGTTGCAAAACTTCGTACAACTATCCCATGGGTTTTATGGAGATTATGGAAGCATCGGAATAAGTTTTGTTATGAGAAGAAACAAGGAGACATTAATGTTTTAATAAAACAGGCGTTAGAGGAGGCAGAGTTGTGGCTGCAAGAACAAGCACGAGATATACGTCCTAGCCAAGTGAGTCGAGTAGATTCGTTAGCTCCGAACGACGTTAGACAAGACCCATACATGGAACTTTTAAATGCAATGTTCATGCTGCTTGGAGTAATGAACGATCGATGTTTGGTGGATCTTGGATCGTTAGGGATTGTTCTGGAGAGGTAGAGTTTTATGCGAGGATGCCTTCATCCCAGTAACTTCCAAGCTAGAGGCGGAACTGAAATGTATACAATGGGCTCTTCAAAGTATGTGAGACCTTTATATTGAACATATGGAAATTTGGTGCGATTTTTCTTCAGCGGTTGAAGCCATTCACAATCCTAACAAATGGCCTTTATATCGTTCGTCACTGGATCATATTTACTGTCTTCTATAGGGTTTTCATAGTCACAGGTTTCTACTGGTTCTGCCCAAGGCAAACTCCATTGCTAGGATATCGCCAAGAGTGTGACACGGGATGGACGCTTTCGCTCGTATCTTTCCATTGGAGAACCGGCATGGCTTCATAATCGTATCCTCGAAGAAAGCAGGGCTTAAAGCTTTGTCTCTTATATTTGTTTCCAGTGTTGTTGTCTTTAGTTCTTCCTGTTACTTTCTTTGGTCCGTGTTATATTTCCCAGACGTAAAAAAAAAATTATGAGAGACAATCACTTTTTTTAAGTGATGGTAGTGCTCTAAAGGGCTCTCAAAGAAGAGACTGGTTTCTCTCTCTCTTCACTTTTTTCAATTTTTTAATTAATCAGAACCCCATCGACAACCCATCAATGGAGTTGCTCCGAGAAACTGTAAAAGACTGTAAAATCAGCTTGCAGAGTTTAAACCTGTAAAAGACAGTTTCCATGTATCTAAGTAACACTGTAAAACTCAACAGAACAAAAGTATTCATAAGAACTGTTAAGAGAAATTATAGAAACACCTTAGATACAAAGTAAATATCATCTTTAACGAGGAATTAACTCATTAATCAATGAAACATTGGTAGCAATAGGAACAGATGTGATCGGAGGTCGAGCCATCTCCATTCCTTCATATACTGGTGACTGAGGCACTGGTAAAGTGATGGAGTTACTAGTGAGCATCAAGATGATTTCCAATGAATTTGGACGATGTTCTGGATCGTTTTGAACACATAATAGGGAGATATGAATGCATTTGATAACTTCTTTCCAAGTTCTGAATCCACAAGCTCTAATGGTGACCCATTTCTCCAATGCTTCCAAGCCTATGACAATGACCAATCAAATAACAACCACAATCTTACTTTGGATAACAAGGTTACAAAAGTATCAAGTCTTTTTGCTCACATGCGTGACAAAATTCTTCCCGAAATCATCGGTTTCATGGAAGTTGCTGTTTCTTTTTCCACTTATTATCTCAAGAACCAAGATCCCGAAACTAAAAGCATCAGACTTCATCGAGAATTGGCCATGCATCAATTACTCTGGAGAATGTAGCCACTAGAAAGAAACAAAAGAAAGAAGATTAAAGAAACATTGACAAAAGGGTCATCAAAACTTTAGAGATTTATAGGAAACGAATGGGAAAAGAGTATTTACTGGGTTCCAACAACCCTCTTTGTATCGGCTTGAGATTGATCCATCTCCAAAATCCTTGCCATTCTGAAATCTACGACTTTTGGTTTCATTTCAGCATCTAAGAGTATGTTACTAGCTTTGAGGTCACGGTGTATGATTTTGAGAGGCGAATCATGATGAAGATACCAAATTCCTTTAGCAGTCCCAACAATGATACCTTACCTGTATGGTGAAAGAAAAAGAAAACGATGAGTAAAACATGAATCAACTCACCAGGAGGATAATTTTTCCTCCTTTTGTAAACAAGTACTACTACCATAGCAGACAGTACAGAGATGATAATTAGGGTGGGAACAAGAGCCGCTGCCGCAACGTTTCCCGCTAAGATATTCCTTTTGCAACCTGACCATAGTTAGTAGAATCACAGAGGATAGTTTACAATAAAGAAAAAAAACATCATCTAGTGGTTGAATCCGTCTCAAAACTTGTTCAAATCATTACCTGTCTGGGATGATAAAGTAAAAGCTCCAATGAAGGGATACATATCCCACCGAAACAAGCAGCTTGGATACGCAATAATGCCTCGTTGCTTCCCTCGGAAATTGTCTTCTTTCTCATATTCACTAACACTCTGTTCCAAACATTCACCACAATCCTCTGGAGATAAATCTGGAGTGCACTGCATGAATCCATATAAAGACTGGAGATCTTTCACTAAAAGCTTAGAAGTTGTGTAGTAATTACGGTTAGTAAAAGAAGATCCTCTCTTAGCCTTAGCTGTAGTTATCATATCATTTGTTGCATTCTTCCATTCTTTCTCGTACACTTCTAAATATGACTTGATATCCACGCTAGTATGCTCTGAGTAAAGCGGGTGAGTACCGAATCTTCCGAATAACGATATGTTGGAATAACGTGCATAACAAAGTGTCTTATGAGGTGTCCATGTAACCGGTTCATTTTGGTTACGACAATTGTATTTTAACTGCCTAACCGCAATCTCGATACATTCAGAACAAGAATTTTGCTCACTCCCATCGATACACAGCCATTGCGTATACTTGGTTAGGACCATTGGTGAATGAAGTATTGTAAAAGCCACCGTGTTCCATCACATTAGAAGCAAGAGATGAGAGGATGTCGCTACGAATAGTACCATTGAGTTCAAAATTCCCAGTGTCAGAGCATTGCTGTGTAGAAACGACTCTAATTATGCTTATAAAGACAAACCAGAAGATGGATAAGGAAATGTTCTTGATCTTTCTCATGGTTTCTCCAAATGCTTATTGGGTTTAGTATATGCTTATCTCTACACTTGGTATCAGTTTAATAGCAATTGAGTTCTCTCTGCAAGTTGTTCAAGTTAAATGTTCATGAAAATATAAAAAGCTTGAGTCAAGTCAGCGTGCCAATGATAGGAAAAGAGCTGATGTGTTTTTAAGATAATGTTGAAGATTGAAATATGTTCATGATTGTGAAATGCACCCAGATTCAACGATGTTTGTTGAATTAATCTCCTTAACTTAACACTACGAGATAGAGTGGTATGAGTCATAGCATTGGTTTCGTTAATTCCTAGTAGGTAAATTTTAGTCAAATTAATGATTCAATTGAGCCAATATATGTACAATAATAATACTTTGAAACATTCAATAGCAGTTATCAATTTTTTAACCAAACTGAGCGATCTAAAGAACCAAAATTACTAATAACATTTTTTACCAGAGGCATTGCTAACAAATCATTTACCAACTTGAATAAAGAAACAAACAGTAAAAGAACCTTAAAGCTTGGGTAGTCAATGAAGTTACCGAAATCCTAAACAGTTGAGAACGAAACTAAGGAATAAAGATTGACCTGATCAAAGTTTTGACTCACACGGCCAGAAAATATAGGAGGAGGGGCTGGGGGGCACTGGTACAGCGATAGTGTTACTTGTTGAGTGATAACATTGGCAACTCCGATGTAAAGGCATCTGTATGATTATAACAAGACTCTGTAATAACCCACCAGATACGCCTCCTGAATACAATATGAGCACAATTGTGATTTACCGTGACATTGGAACCAATAGCAAAGCGGACAAAGACACGACTTGTCTCATTTGTACCATTGGTTTAAATAGTTCGTATTCAAGAACGCAGATTTGTGCAGAAA
Source organism: Cardamine occulta (assembly GCA_028015245.1). NCBI lineage: Eukaryota > Viridiplantae > Streptophyta > Magnoliopsida > Brassicales > Brassicaceae > Cardamine > Cardamine occulta. Next base: position 3,520,487 of record CM051390.1, read on the forward strand.
TAGCATCTAAACTTATAAAATAAGGACAGACGATTAGTAATAATGAAGTCTTGATATTCATTCTCTCAAGGCCAAAACCAAAGCTTGCGTTAGATGTGTTACAAGTTAGCAGGTAAATACCAAATACCTCTGCATTTTCTCTGCAGAGGTTCCATTGACTTTGACAAACCTTAAAAGCTGGTCAAAATATCAAACTTACTATCTCCACCAATAAAATGACTCATAATAGTCAGATAATTAACTAAGTAGAGTGTGGACAGGTCAGAATTGAACCCTTAATGGAGTTAATAGACCATTTTTGAAGACAGATGGAGTCAACAAACAAATTTTAAAAACCATAATTTACATGAACATTCATTTCAATACATACAAACCTACTAATGACGAAAATCAACTCAAAGAAATCAAAACAAGATCAAACAGATTGAAATCAAACTTTTCTTATTTCCGATTCAAACGTATAGCTGCTCATAGAGATACATGTAGACGAATTACCAAATCAAGCTTCCCAAGCTCTTCAATGGCAAAATTACAGAATCAAAACAACAATTTTGTTTAACAACTTTTTCGAATGAATCAATTTCTACAAATTCTGTTTCTTTTATAACAGCTTCAACAACTCTTATTCTCCAGATTAAATCGTCACCGTCCACGTGTCCTCCCTTATTACCATTTGATCATTTTAATTCCACCCTGTTGAAACCCTCCTTCTCATCCTGAGTCTTTCTGCTACGTAGTGAAATCTGCATCAAATCCTCCCTGCCCACAGAAGCTTGTCCACAAGTTTCAAAGTGAGGATACTTCTGCTGCAGATCAAACAACAACTCCCATGTGGCCTCCTCCACTGTTTGGTTAACCCACTTGACCAAAACCATAGTCACAGGTCTGTTATGGCGTCTCACCAACTTCCGTTCTAATATCACTTCCGGCTCCTTAACCAATACATTTGTCATCATCGAAGGCAATTGTGTTGCCGTATGAACATTCCCCACCAAAACTTTCAACTGAGATACATGGAAGACTGGATGTATCTGAGAGCCTGCAGGTAGTTCCAAGCGATAGGCTCCTGATCCACACTTATCAATCACTTTATACGGTCCAAAGTACTTAGGAGCTAGCTTTGGGTTAGATCTCATGACCACATACTGCTGTCTATACGGCTGTAACTTGACATACATGTAGTCCCCTATGTCAAGTACTCTCTCAGTCCTCTGTTGGTCAGCCATTGGTCATTCTAATGGATGAATGATAGCTAGTGTTATACCAGTATTCAGCCAAGGAAAGCCATTTAATCCACATAGTAGGTCTGTCGCTACACATACATCTTAAGTAAGTCTCCAAACCTTGGTTCACCACCTCTGTTTGCCCATCGGATTGAGGGTGATATGCAGTAGAAAACTGCAGAGAGACTCCCTATAATGTCAATAATTCTTTCCAAAATTCACTGAGGAATACATAGTCTCTATCACTTACTATTGATCTCGGACATCCATGTAGTTTATAAACTGTATCCATGAATATTTGAGCCACTGCAACTGCATTGTAAGGATGTTGCAGTGGCATGAAATGTGCAGCTTTAGACAATCTATCCACCACCACAAATATAACAGATTTACCACCAGAACTTGGCAACCCATTGATATGTCGAGTTTTAACCCAAAATATTTTCTGCAAGTGCACAGACAAACGCAGTAGTATATGGGGTATCGAATCCACAGAGACCAAGGTTACACTATAAAATTATAGATTTTAACTTAAAGCTAAGACAATAATGTTGGTTGTGCAATTTTCGGAACAGCAACAAATAAAATAAATCGATGTAAAACAATTAATAAAAAGCACTAGGTTAAGGTGTTTCGCCGGTGATTCGGAGACAAGGCTGAGCAACTATTCAAGGCTAACTAACTACCGGTCTAGAACTCAAACATAAATAAATGTCGCCCCACTCTCGTGATGTATCGACAACTTTATCTAACAACCAAGATACCGAAACTCTCGTCTGGACCTAGCGAAGACGATAAGCATTAACAAGCGGGTTCAATCTGTTCACAATCAATCGCAACAATCAACTCTCGCTGGTTGCGCACCAATTGCTCACCAATGATTTATCTAGCAAACTAGAGCACTCTCGTGAATAAGTTTAACCTAAAATCATAGACTAGGTGATCAAGCTAATCTAAGCATTACGAACCCCTATTGGTGAACACATATAAATTCCATTCCTATTTGTGCTCAGCCATTAACATCCTAAATCACCATTGAAAACCTTAACCTAGCTAAGGATCTACTCATACATAGCAAAATCAAACACAACAAAGCAATGAGATGAATTCATGATTTTATTAAAGCGAATAAGGTTCAGGAAAACTTCTCAAACAGGGTTGTGGTCTGATCGATAATGGGAGAATAGAAATCCAAAGCTGAGTAGTACAAATCCAAAGTAGAAGAACAAAGTGGTGGTGTCTTAGAACCCAAAAATAACGTAGAACAAAGCGTCGAACACAACAGAATGAAAAAGTGTCCCTCTCTATAGGCGGCTGGGCCTATTTTTATTCTCTAAAATTAATTAAAACGTATCTAGGTTAAATAGGAGGGAGCAGGTGTTCCCAGGTCTGGAGCAGGTGCTCCCACGGCGAAAAATCGACTTTTGGCTCAAAATTGCTTCTTTTGCTTCAATATCTTCCAATATCTTCAATCCATGCTCCAGAGCCTCAAAATACCTGAAAAGACACAAAAGAACTAGAAAAGACTCGAAAACAATATGAAAATACTAGTTAATATGGGACAAAATACTAATATATCAACTCCCCCGGACTTAGACCTTTGTTTGTCCTCAAACAAATTAAGATCAAGAACAGAGAAGAGGTTTGAAAATCACGGGAACTCACTTGCTTGTTGGAAAATTTTTGAACTTCATACCTTTTTCACTGGACCTTAGGACATGTACCGTAATTAGCCGTGGGGGTTCATAACCTAACCTTAATAACTCACAACCCAACAAAGATTTTGGAATTCCCATTGTCATCTCTTACATAGATTAATGAAAATAAAAAGTACAGTGATCTTACCAAGGGAAATCGGCCCAAAGGGTGCTGACTTCTTCTAACCGAAGACTCTCTCCCGCATGCTCTTCTCTTAACTCTTTCCTCTTCCGAACACAACAACATATATTTTTTTTACTGAGGCTTTGCCTCACAGCCATCACTTTTCTGATGCTTCTTCTTATTATTATTTTTTTTATGGGACGAATCTCCATGAGGTCACAAAGGATACACGGGTTTACGCATCATCCCTTGGTTCACTTCGAAACTTTTAGTTTCCCTTACAACAAGCTTTTTATGAGGTCACAAAGGATACACGGGTTTACGCATCATCCCTTGGTTCACTAGAGCTTGTTGCTTTGAACTCCCTTTTTTTTTTTTTTTTTTTTTTATGAAAATCGGACCAAGAGGAGAGTTGGAGAGAAAAGAGCATACTTTGTGGAGAGTTGCAGTGTCTTTTATGGTTCGAATAGGTCTTGCCCAAAGGACGTCAAATCCCTGAGAAAGAAATTAAAAATCAAGATTAGAAACCGAATAAAAATTAGAGATGACATTGGTTCAACTTATTTCCCGCTGAGCGTGAGCTTTGGGGAATATTTAATCCGCCCAATGCCTTTCCGATACAGAACTTTGGCCAAGCTGTGAGTCATACAAGTAATCCTTAATCCAAAAATAAATCCAATAGATCAAGTTCATAATTCCCAAACAAGCTTTTGACTCAATAAAACACTAAAACAAACTCGATAAAATAATAATAAAAGTAAAATCTAAGACTCTTGGGACTGACACAACAATGAGACTCAATAGAATATAAAATAAAATAAAATAACTAACCGCTCCCCCGGACTTAAATCACACCGTCTCTGGTGTGAAAAAGAACGAGAGAATGGTGACAAATAAAAATAAAGACACACACGGATAATACAATGATGATAGAGGGTATAGGGGGATATCACCGAGTAGTCGCGGTGTCATGCTCGTCGCCCATGGGGCACCCTGGTGAAGCAGGTGCTCGCCTCTTCCTGCGGTGCAATGGCTGCCCGGAGCCTGAAGTTGAGTTTGAAGGCTGGGGCGAGGCAGCAGCTGCGGCGGTGGTATGGCAACATCCTCGTGCCAATGTTTCCATGATCCTCTGCATGAGGCTATTGTTTCTTTTCGTTGACTCGATCATCCACCTCCTGTACTCGGCAGTCTCAGCATCATCAGAGATGGGTGCAAGATCAAACACACCTTGAGTAGAGGCGGCATGATAAGGAAGTGCGAGGCGCGGGACTGGAGTGGCATCATCGTCGGTGGCATGGCGAGATATGCTTGGACGAGATGTGTTCGGCCTAGCTGAGGATGATCGGCTCAGAATGATGATGAGGTATTACGGAGGAGGGTGGAACGCAAGATCTTCCATGGTGTAGAGCTCAGTCATGACTGGGTTCGGAAGCTCGATGAGGTTAGATTCTCCGGTCGCAGTAATGAACTGGTAGTTGCACGGTGCGAGGATGTGCTTCATATCCATCCGTGACAGCTTGGTGACACATGAAGCAGCTGAAAAATCTACTCGGTGATGGAAAAATATCGGAGTTAGGAGACTCCCTATTCGCTCAACTCGTGGCCCCTTGTTGGTCTCGTTGGGCTGTCCTTGATTTCACAAATTACCTCAGCAAAGCAGACTCCCAAGTTGGAACGGTACACCTCGAACTGTTCCGTGTTTCCATCGCCTACAATATGACCACATCCCAAGAATAAAAGCAGCAACTTATCAATAAAGACTTTGTTACCTACAGCTCGGGCGAACAACATGTTGCTGAATATTCTCGCACAAATGCGAAGAGCAGGATGACGGAGGCGGTTCTGACTCACAGAGTTGGACGAGTATGCTCCCGAGGCGATGTGGCTCCAGAAATCTTTGGACTGCGAGAACTTCTTCGGGAAATCCAGATTGGTTACTGTCTCACGAAAACCATACAAGACGCAAAAATCCCACATAGATATATCATATTTCGTTCCTCCAGCAAAGAACGAAAATGTACCCCCATCAAGTGCTGGTTGGTTCAGATCTTTGTATGTGAAGGTGGCGGTGGCAAGACATTGCCTAATGAGGTCTGGGTAGAGGACGTCTTCCTCTAGCGTGAAGGACATGCAATGCGCTTGACTTAAGACTTGCCGAACTTGGTCTTGGAGACCCAATTGCTGCATCGTAGTCTCGCACATATACCTTGTAGGCTCCAGCTTCAGCCCGAGGAGCAGATTGTAGTAGTAAGCATCGCGTGTGTCCCATGAATCTGGTGAGACTGGCGGAAGCTCCTTGATACCGAGATCAAAGGGAGTGTTTTCGGCTCGGGGCCACGGGTGCGTGGCGAGTCTCTCGGTGGGGGTGGATGGCGTGGAGGCGCTAGCCTTTCCTTTCCCTTTGTTGGCAGTGAAGAATTGCTTCGGAGGCATTGTCGAGACGAGGAGGCGAGATGAGACTGCGATAGTGAGAGGCGGAGCTGGGCTGAGAGAGAAAAAGACGAGAGTGACGAGAAGATCGGCAGGATTGGTGGTGAATCGAGGTGAAGGAGATTGGGGGAGTAGCAGTGGCGTAGGACAGAGACTTCAGCAATGGTGAGCGTGAGATATGAGAGAGAGAGAGAGATGATTTCGAGTTGAGGTTTTGGAGGTGCTTGGTCCGTGATATAAAGAGGAAGGAGGTAGGGTTTTTGAAATTTGATGGCAGGTGGGGAACCGGTGCATACACCTGCAAAACAGAGAAAGAGGAAATTAGTGGGATTGGGAAAAGGAAAAATTTGGATTTTACCTTTTGTTTGTGTTGACTCGGCGAGCATCCTGGCGAAGCAGGTGCTCGGGCCAATTCCGGGGTGCTCGTTCGAAATCCCTTTTTTTTTTTTTAGCAGATTAAGAACTGAAATCACAAATAAAAGTTAGTATCAAAAGAAATTTAAAATGAATTATGTACAAGAAAATTTACCGGTGGGTTGCCTCCCACCAAGCACTTGTTTTAAGTCGTTAGCTCGACTTTGTAGACTGTTTAGGCGTGAGGAACATCACCTAAGGCGACAGTATCACCTTCTCCAATGTGTGTATCAGCAAGATATGGCTTGATCCTCTGGCCATTCACCACGAATTCGTCTCCTGTAGAATTTAGCAACACTATAGCTCCATGTGGTCTAACCTCCTTGATCGTGAAAGGCCCAGACCATCTGGACTTCAGCTTACCTGGGAATAATCTGAGACGAGAGTTGAACAATAATACCTGATCGTTGGGAGAAAAACTGCTGGGGATGATCCTCTTGTCATGGTAGGCTTTGGACCGTTCTTTGTAAATCCGCGAGTTGTCATATGCGAGATGCCTAATTTCCTCCAACTCGTGTAGCTGCATGGATCTCCTTTCAAATGCTGGTAGGATGTCGAAGTTGAGCAATTTAATAGCCCAGGCCGCTTTATACTCCAGTTCCACCGGAAGGTGGCATGCCTTCCCATACAACAAATGAAAAGGCGTTGTCCCCAACGGAGTCTTATATGCGGTCCTATACGCCCATAGAGCGTCATTCAACTTCTTAGACCAATCCTTACGCGTGATGCTCACTGTCTTCTCTAAGATACTCTTTATCTCCCGTTGGAGATCTCGACCTGACCATTAGTTTGAGGGTGATAAGGAGAAGCTACCTTATGTGTAATACCATTCTTCTTCAACAAGTTCTCAAAGACCTTGTTTATGAAGTGTGAGCCTCCATCGTTAATCACCACTCTAGGGACTCCAAACCTCAGAAAGATGACACTCTTGAACATCTTGATAACCACTCTAGCATCATTAGTTGGGCTAGCCAGGGCTTCAACACATTTAGAAACATAGTCAACAACCACTAGAATGTACTCATTACCGTAGGAGGTTAGAAACGGTCCCATGAAGTCTACACCCCATACGTCGAAAACCTCAACTTCCAAAATAAAATCCTGGGACATCTCATTACGCTTACTGATGTTCCCTTGCATCACACCTAGAAACAAATCTGTTTGCATCACGGAACATCGTCGGCCACCAATAATCGGCTTGTAAAGCCTTTGAAACCGTCTTAAATGTGGCAAAGTGCCCAGCATATGATGAACTGTGACAATGGTGTAGAATCCCAGGGATCTCTGACTCAGACACGCATCTCCTATATAGCCTATCTGAACACTACTTGTATAAAAACGGCTCATCCCAAAAATACCGCCTAACATCGCGGAAAAACTTCTTCCTTTTGCTTCCCACTAGGTTCTCAGGAACCTTGTCAGCAGCCAAGAAGTTTGCAATCTCTCCAAACCATGGGAAACTAGAGGACTGACCGGTCTGAATTGATCCACAAAAATTTTCGGGAGCAGGTGCTCCAGCATGCGGAGCAGGTGCTCCAGCATGCGGAGCAGGTGCTCCCTCGGGTGCTCTGTCGGGTGATCGGAAAATTTTGCAGGTGCTGATAGAATAGATCTGTTCATCTGGTAGATTATCCTCCATAGGTGTCTCCTCTTCAATCTGCAACCTGCTCAAGTGATCCGCAACCCCATTTTCGGACCCTTTCTTGTCCTTGATTTCTAAGTCGAACTCTTGCAACAAAAGGATCCACCTCAATAGTCTGGGCTTGGCATCCTTCTTTGTCAACAAATACTTCAGGGCAGCGTGATCAGTGTGAACAATTACCTTTGACCCGACGAGATATGATCTGAACTTCTCAAAAGCGAAAACAATCGCCAATAACTCCTTCTCGGTAATGGCGTACCGACACTGAGCATCGTCCATCGTCCGACTAGCATAATAAATCACGTGGAGCTTCTTGTCTCTCTTCTGACCTAGAACAGCTCCCACAGCAAAATCACTCGCATCCGTCATAACCTTAAATGGTAGCTCCCAATCTGGCGGTTGTATTATCGGTGCACTAACTAAGGCTCCTTTAATGGTGTGAAAAGCCACCAAACTCAAACTTCACCTCCTTACACAACAATCTTGTAAGAGGCCTAGCAATCTTAGAAAAATCCTTTATGAAGCGACGGTAGAATCCTGCATGTCCCAGAAAACTACGGATCCCCTTAACCGAATTAGGCGGTTGCGAACTCATCATGACTTATATCTTTGCCTTGTCAACTTCAATACCCTTTTCTGATATCTTGTGCCCAAGCACTATCCCATCTCGGACCATGAAGTGACACTTCTCCCAGTTGAGAACTAGATGCTTCTCCTCGCATCTTTGCAATACTCTGCACAGATTAGACAAACAAGAAGAAAACGAACTCCCATACACAGAGAAATCATCCATAAATACTTCCATAATATCCTCAATAAGGTCAGTAAATATAGACATCATACAACGTTGAAACGTTGCTGGAGCATTACACAAACCGAATGGCATACGACGGTATGCGAAGGTGCCATATGGACATGTGAATGTCGTTTTCTCTTGATCGTCAAAGTGGATAGGTATCTGGAAAAATCCTGAAAACCCATCTAAGAAACAGTAATATGGATGATTAGCTAGACGCTCTAGCATCTGGTCAATAAACGGTAAAGGAAAATGATCCTTGCGGGTAGCAGCATTCAATTTCCGATAATCTATACACATCCTATGTTCGGTTACTGTCCTAGTCGGTATCAGTTCACTCCTATCATTTCTAATCACTGTGATACCTCCTTTCTTAGGGACTACATGCACAGGACTGACCCATTTACTGTCAGATATCGCATAGATAACACCAGCCTCTAGAAGTTTCATTATCTCTTTCTTGACGACATCCTTGAGATTCGGGTTTAACCGTCTCTGATGCACGACAGAAGTCATAGATTCATCTTCTAGGTGTATTCTGTGCATGCATAAGTCTAGAGATATACCAGTGATATCATCTAGTGAATATCCTAGAGCCTTCCTATACTTCCTCAATTCACACAAAAGCAAGGTAATCTCTACATTATTCAATTTCGCATTCACTATAACTGGATAAGTGGAGTTCGGACCAAGAAAAACGTAGCTGAGCCTTGCTGGGAGGGTCTTCAACTCAAGCCTTGGAGCGTTCAGCTCACTCCAAGAGCCACCAAAAATCGGATTTTCTGGAGCAGGTGCTCCCTGTGCTGGCTGGGGTGCTCGCTGGGGTGCTCCCTGGACCTCAATTTTTGTGCCTTCTCCCAGGCTCAGAAATTCATCTCCTTCCTCCACTCTGATGTTGGAATCAAGAAACTTAGCAAATCCATGGGTGTCTTCACTCAGAAAACCGTGTTCACCCTCAGGTTTAGTCAAAGCGACTTCTAAAGGATCATTCGCCAAAATTTCTTCAACCACATCTTCTGATATCTCTGACCCATCATGGATCACAAATGTCTGTCCATCAATCATCGGTTTCTTGAGAAGCTTGCTCATCTCAAACCGAACTAACATATCTCCAAGACGGAGATCAACTATGCCTTCTTCAACATCAATGATAGCACGAGCTGTGCATAAGAAAGATCTACCCAGAATCAGTGGGTCCTTGGGTTCTTCATCAAGTTCCAGAACCACAAAATCAGTTGGGATAAATGTATCCCCAATTCAGACGTGCATATCTTCAATAATACCCACTGGAAGCTTTGTAGACCGATCCGCAAAAACCAATGAGATCTTTGTAGGCTTGAACTTGGTGAATTCCAGACACTTAGCCACAGAATATGGCATTAGATTGACGCTGGAACCTAAGTCACACAGAGAACAAGCAAACGTGCACGGTCATATCTTCACCGAGATAACAAACCTCCCGGGATCTTCTTTCTTTGTCAACACCTTACTCTGAAGTATGGCGCTGCACTCCTTAGAAACAATCATTACATTCTCTTCCTCAACAACCTTACCAGCAACCAGCTATTTCATGTACCTCTTAAGCGAAGGCATCATTTGCACGGCATCAACCAAAGGAAGCTTCACCATCAAATCCTTAAGCATCTCCTTGCACTTTGCATCCTCCAAATCCTTGCGAGATTTCTTTGGAGGTACTGGATAAGGGACCTTAGGTACGTAGACTCGTTCTGGTAAAATTTCTGGGTTTTTTGAAATTTTCGTGGGAGCACCCTGTGGGAGCAGGTGCTCCGGAGCAGAATTAGGGTGCTCGCCGGATTTTTCTTCAGAATCGTTTGGAACAGTTCCCAGAGGTGTTCATGAGCTTGATCCAACCTCAACATGTCCATCTTTCACAACAAAATCACTCCTTTGAGCCTGATGCTCGGTAACTATCTCCTTAGCCTTTCCATGGAAGCTTGTCATCGTTGGTGGTGCCAACAACTTTCCACTTCTCAACTCCACAGCATTCACGTGATACTTATTCCTGGGCAATTCTCCTTTAGCTGGAAGAGCTCCAGCTGGTCTCTTGATAGCCTCAGCGGTTTGGGCTACTTGTATATCTAACTTCTTCACATGCGCGGTAACAGCTTCATACTTAGCATTCAGATCAGTGTACATGTGATCTACCTTGGCATTATTCTCAGTAGATGCCTTCTTTTGGTTAGCCATCAGTTGCTGCATAAGACTCTTCAGCTCATCTTGAGATGTAGGCGCAGAGACAACTTGTGATGGTGTAGCGAAATTGGTGTGTTGTTGTTGGTTTCCTCCTTGGAACCGATTCTGATTCTGATTAGGGACGTACTGCTTCCCTTGAGTATTACTGGAGTAAAACTTCTGAAAACCCTGAGCTTGTAGCAACTGATTCATACCCCCTTGTTGCGGATAAACTTGGTCTTGTGGGTTCTCGACATTGGTGCTTCGGTAGGAGAGGTTGGGGTGGCTCTGATAATTTTGATTGAACCCACGGTTCTGGACATATCCCTGACCACTCACATAGTTAACTTCATGTACTCCAGCATCGTCATCTTCTTCAAACTCTTGAGAAATAGGCGCAGCCCCATTCTCTTCCACAAACTTGACCGGTTTTTGACTTTCGCGTAGGAGTATATTTACCTTTGCTATCAGCTCATCAATCTTCTGAGTGTCCACACTATTAATTTTCCTGGACCTATCATACTCAGGAGACCTGTTGCTAGAGCTTGAAGCAAGGTTCTCAATCAGCTCAAAAGCACCATCTCTAGTCTTGGTCATAAAAGATCCGTTACTCGCAGCATTTAGGGCGTTGCGGTAATCCCATTCAACTCCATCATAAAATATTCCCATAATCTGTTCATCTTTAAAACCGTGATGAGGATATTCCCTACGGTATTCCTTCAGTCTTTCCCAAGCTTCACAAAAAGCTTCACCAGAATGTTGTTGGAAAGATGAAATCTTGTTTCGTAGAGCGGCTGTCTTGGACTTAGTGTAGAAGTGGTCCAAGAAGGCAGCTCTAACTTCATCCCACGTCCTCAAAGAACCAGCTGGCAATGACTTTAACCATCTTTGAGCCTTGTCAGCAAGAGAAAACGGAAACAACTTGCATTTCAGAAACTCTGGCGGTACCCCATTCGGACCGGTAGTGCTGCAGATCTCAGCTGGCAGTCCGTGAAATAGGTGTTGTTTTACTAATGAGATCATCTGAGGTTTGATCTCATAGTCTTGTCTCTGAATTGTTGGAGAAACAATAGCTGAAACGGTTTTGATAAAATGCATGGGGATTATCTGAATCCCCTATACCCGGCTGTACTCGTGGAACTGGCGGTTGATCTCTTCTCAACTGAGCAATCTGATCCCTTAACAACTGTAACTGAGCAGCCAAACCATTGTCTTGTTCAGCCATAATTACCGGAGCAGCTGTAAGTCTCTTTTGACGGTTTTGACGTTCGATGCGAGCTAACTCTTCGTTGGTGTGGATGACTAAATCTTCGGTGCAATTTCTTCTCGTTCTTCTACTGGTCATGCACCTGACACATAGCAGAAACAAATAAAAATAAAGATCAGTAGTTTCTTAGACTGAAAACAAAATCAAAAATCAAAGGTAACGCAATTGGTCCCCGGCAACGGCGCCAAAAACTTGATATGTCGAGTTTTAACCCAAAATATTTTCTGCAAGTGCACAGACAAACGCAGTAGTATATGGGGTATCGAATCTACAGAGACCAAGGTTACACTATGAAATTATAGATTTTAACTTAAAGCTAAGACAATAATGTTGGTTGTGCAATTTTCGGAACAGCAAGAAATAAAATAAATCGATGTAAAACAATTAATAAAAAGCACTAGGTTAAGGCATTTCGCCGGTGATTCGGAGACAAGGCTGAGCAACTATTCAGGGCTAACTAACTACCGGTCTAGAACTCAAACATAAATAAATGTTGCCCCACTCTCGTGATGTATCGACAACTTTATCTAACAACCTAGATATCAAAACTCTCGTCTGGACCTAGCGATGACGATAAGCATTAACAAGCGGGTTCAATCTGTTCACAATCAATCGCAACAATCAACTCTCGCTGGTTGAGCACCAATTGCTCACCAATGATTTATCGAGCAACCTAGAGCACTCTCGTGAATAAGTTTAACCTAAAATCATAGACTAGGTGATCAACCTAATCTAAGCATTACGAACCCCTATTGGCGAAGACATATAAATTCCATTCCTATTTGTGCTTAGCCATTAACATCCTAAATCACCATTGAAAACCTTAACCTAGCTAAGGATCTACTCACACATAGCAAAATCAAACACAACAAAGCAATGAGATGAATTCATGATTTTATTAAAGAGAATAAGGTTCAGGAAAACTTCTCAAACAGAGTTGTGGTCTGATCGATAATGGGAGAATAGAAATCTAAAGCTGAGTAGTACAAATCCAAAGTAGAAGAACAAAGTGGTGGTGTCTTAGAACCCAAAAATAACGTAGAACAAAGCGTCGAACACAACAGAATGAAAAAAGTGTCCCTCTCTATAGGCGGCTGGGCCTATTTTTATTCTCTAAAATTAATTAAAACGTGTCTAGGTTAAATAAGAGGGAGCAGGTGCTCCCAGGTCCGGAGCAGGTGCTCCCACGGCGAAAAATTGACTTTTTGCTCAAAATTGCTTCTTTTGCTTCAATGTCTTCCAATATCTTTAATCCATGCTCCAGAGCCTCAAAATACCTGAAAAGACACAAAAAGAACTAGAAAAGACTCGAAAACAATATGAAAATACTAGTTAATATGGGACAAAATACTAATATATCAGCCATCAATAAAGTCCATAGATAGATCACACCATATAGCTTCAGGAATTGGCAGTGGCTGAAGCAGACCCGGAGAAGCAGTATTGTCATATTTACATGTCTGACAAGTAGCGCAACTCCTAATATACTTCTGTATATCCTTAGACATACATTTCCAATAGAATAACCCTTTGACTCTTTGATTAGTAACATCTCTACCGGAATGTCCACTAGAGCCTGCACAATGTAACCACTGTAAAATATCTTCTCTTATCTCCACCACCAAAGGCACCACAATCTTATTTTTCCTCCTTAATATGTTCTGAGAATATGAATAAAAACCTCTGCTACCCAGTTTTTCCTTAATGTCATCAATGATTTGTTTTACCTCTGCATCCACCTCATAACTGTTTTGTATTTTCTGCAATAAGTCACATTCAAGAGCAGAGTGCTGAGTCTGAAAATGAAAAGAAGTATATGTCTCGGGTTCCTTACGCAAGCGCTGTAGGAAGTCTGATGTATGCAATGGTCTGTACAAGGCCAGATCTTGCACACGCAGTTAACGTTGTCAGCAGGTTTATGGGACAACCGGGGAAGGAACATTGGCTTGCGATGAAAAGAATCTTTAGGTATCTGAGAGGTACGTCTGATGTTGGCCTCATATATGGAGGTGAGGCTCTATGCCTGGTAGCATGCTATTCTGATTCTGATTATGCAGGTGATGTAGACAGCAGAAGGTCGATGACTGGTTATGTATTTACTTTGGGTAATTCTGTGATTAGCTGGAAAACAACTCTGCAGCCAACTATAACGTTGTCAACTACTGAAGCAGAGTCCATGGCTTTAACAGAAGTTGCTAAGGAGGGTATATGGTTGAAAGGATTAATTAGCGATCTGGGTTTGCATCATGATCAGGCTACAGTGTATTGTAACAGTTTGAGTGCGATCTGTTTAGCCAAGGATCAGGTTCATCATTAGAGAACCAAGTATATTGATGTGAGATATCATTTCCTGAGAAATGAAAAGAGGATTCAAGTGAAGAAGGTAGGGACTGCTGATAACCCTGTAGATATGTTCACTAAGTCGGTTCCTCAGAGCAAGTTTAAACATTGTTCGGACTTGCTGAATATCTCAAGCTGTTAGTCATCCTCAAGGGCTAGCATGCCCTTGATAGGTCATCAGGCCTCTGTAGAGGCATCAGGCTCCTGACGGAGCATCAGGTCCCTGGCGGGATATCAGGCTCCAGGTGGGGCATCAGGCTCTTGATGGAGTATCAGGTCCGTGGATGGACATCAGGCTCCAAGTGGAGCAGCAATTTCCTCACATAGCATCGGGTCCAAGGAAGGGCATTCTGGCTTCTGATGAAGCATCTGGTCTTAGAGAAGTGTTCTGGTTCTTTGATAGAACATATGGTCCCAGTGGGGCATTCTGGTTTGACGAAACATCTTACTTCTGAAGAAACGCAGAGCTGTGAGGGAACATCTGGGTCTTATTAGGGTATACTGGCTCGACGGAGCATCAGGCCGCTGAAGGAGTATCAAGTTCCTGATGGAACATTTGGCCAAGTGAGGCATTCTGGCTCAGCGAAGTATCTAGCTTGACTAACCAATTGACTTGAGGAGCATCTGGTCCGCTAATAAGACATCTAAGGAAAAAGGAGAAAAGTCTAGTACGTCTGTCCCCTACAGAAGTTTGTTACATCTGGCGTTGCACAACTGTCTGATGGTACAACTTTCTGTTGGCGAAATCTGGTACATCTGTCTGATGGAGAAGTCTGGTACATCTGTTTAGAGGATTCAAGTCAAGGTGGAGATTTGTTAGATGTGACTTGAATGGATTGGGCCCATAAACTTAGGCCCAACCCGCTGAGGATTAATTAGGGTTTCTGATTGTTAGGGTTTTACTATTAATACTCTTTAATCCCTAGCCTCCAATGTATTTTGAAAATATGTATTATCTCCAGTAATAAACTCTGCCTCTTTTCCCGTGGACGTAGCCAACAAGATCGTTGGTGAACCACGTAAATCTATGTCTTGTCCTTTACGTTGTTGTTATCTTGCTCACGTCTGTTATAACAAATATTCCCATTACATACACTAAATCGAGACCTTAACCAATCGTAGCATTTTTGTAGCCATTATGAGCCATGATATTGGACAAATCAGCAGAGACAAAACCACATGGTTTGAGTCATATGACCCATTGGAAACATATGAAACTCTATTCCCATCGCCCTTTGAGCCATCGAATCTGGAAGATAGTGAATTTTTTTGGATCCCAAGCCAGAATAGGTTAGAAAGCGAAACCCTAAGTGACCAAAACCTAAACTAAAGAAATGCAAGATGGAATTCGAACGAGGCAGCTAAACTTAATAATCGGTTTGGGTTTTATGTAGTACCGGTTTAGCTAATAATCTGTTTTGGTTATATACAAACCAAATCCCTCTAAACAAACATTTAAACATACAAGAGGCTATAGAATCATCAAATTCAACCAAAGAATATATAATATCATCTTCAATGAGGTTCTAAAACTGTAATTGATGCATCATTGATAGAACAAGAAACTGGTTTTACATACGAGTTTGAGCCCTCCGCTCTTGAATCTCCATCGTGGCTACTTTGGAAGAAAAATCCAGGTGAACGAGGGACTTGTAAAGTTATTGTGCTACTAGTGAGTAGCAAGATGATTGTAGACATCAATGGACGATCTTCAGGGTTTTCTTGAACACACAAAAGTGCGATATGGATGCATCTAGTAGCTTCATCGCTCTGATAATTCTCTCCCAAAGTTGGGTCTAAGAGTTGTAAAGCCAAGCCTTTTCTCCATAGTTTGCAAACCTAACATTAATATGACGAATTTTCTAACAGAAATTTAAGCCGTTATATTCCGACGGATTTCCGACGAAGTTTCCGACAGAAATTTATATTCCGACGGATATCCATGCCGTTATATTCCGACAGATTTCCGACGGCTTCTGGAAATATATCGGATAATACGAACGTTAATGTAGCTGTTGTAAACCGACAGATTTCTGACGGAAACGAGTTTATATATATGTTTCTCCCTTCCTCCATCCCATTACACAACAATCTTAATTTCATATCTCTTTCTCATTTCTTGTTTACTTAATACGAATTGTATTAAAAAAGTGAAAAATATGTCTAGATATTTTCGATCATGGATGGACGAACCATTGATGGATCCGGAGACGAACAACTTGAACGAGGAGTATGCACGAGGCATATACGAGTTCATGGAAGTGGCGGGAAAGCAACCGCGTGTTCAAAAATCAGGTAAGTTAAAATGTCCATGTTCAATTTGTAGAAATTCTCGTAATGTTGCGATAGAGATAGTTTGGCATCATTTGTATGGTAATGGGTTTACGCCGGGTTACAGGATATGGTATTTACATGGAGAAACAAATGTTGAGTATGGTAGTACTAGTGAACCAACTGTCTCAGATTGTGTAGGAGGTAGCACGGAAGTAGATGTAGGTGTAGGGAGCGTGCAGATGGTGAATGATGCATTTAGAGAGAATGTCGAGTTTAGCGGTGAAGAAAGAGATAGGTTCGAAGAACCTAATGTAGAAGCAAGAAGATTTTTTGATATGTTATATGCTGCAAAGCAGCCACTATATAAAGGGTGTAAAGAAGGTCATTTGCCTTTATCATCTACAAGTAGATTGATGACGATTAAGACAGATTACAATTTGGCAGAGGAGTGCGTTGATGCGATAACAGATTGGGCGAAAGATTTATTGCCAGAAGATAATCTTTTACCCGGATCATACTACGAGGTACCAAAACTTGTATCTGGTCTTGGGTTACCGTATAAGGCAATAGATGTGTGCATCGACAACTGTATGCTATATTGGAGAGAAGATGAAAACCGCAAAAGATGTAGATTTTGTCGTAAACCACGGTATCAGGAAAGTAGTGGCAGAATTCAAATTCCATATAAACGTATGTGGTATTTACCAATAACAGAGAGGTTGAAGAGGTTATATACTTCTCAGCGCACGGCAGAGCCAATGAGATGGCATGCAGAACATCGTGAAGATGGAGATATTACACATCCTTCAGACGCAGAAGCTTGGAAACATTTTCAATCATTGTATCCGGATTTTGCGTATGAGCGAAGGAATGTGTACCTCGGGTTATGTACAGATGGTTTTAACCCATTTGGGAAGCATGGAAGGAAGTATTCGTTATGGCCCATAATTGTAACTCCTTACAATTTGCCTCCATCTCTGTGCATGCGTAGAGAGTTTTTATATCTCTCGATTCTTGTTCCCGGCCCAGAGCATCCGAAGAGATCACTTGATATATTCCTCCAGCCATTGATCTATGAGTTACAAATGTTATGGGAGCATGGTGTGGAAGCGTACGATGTTTCAACCCAGCAAAACTTTAAGATGCGTGCGGTGCTTATGTGGAGCATAAGCGATTTTCCAGCATATGGTATGTTATCTGGATGGACAACACATGGGAGATTATCGTGTCCGTATTGCCAAGACAACACTGATGCATTCCAACTGAAGCACGGCAGAAAAAGTTGTTGGTTTGATTGTCATAGGAGATTTTTACCGAGTAATCATCCGTATCGTCGTTCAAGAACAATGTTTACGAAGGGTAGGCAAGTTTTTGATGGTCCACCGCCTGAGATAGACGGTGAGACTTTATTGGAGCAGTTGAGAGATTTTGGTGCTGAGACGACTCCTTATTGTGGGGGTAATGGACATGAACCTATTTATGGTGTCGGTTAATTTCATAGCTGGCACAAGAAGAGCATATTTTGGGATTTGCCTTACTGGAAGAACCATTTATTGCGGCATAATCTTGATGTGATGCACGTTGAGAAGAACTTCTTTGAGAACATTATGAACACTGTCTTAAACGTCCAAGGGAAGACGAAAGACAATATGAAATCTAGATTAGACTTGCCAGCATATTGCGATCGAGGTTTTCTTGAAGTGCTCCCAAATGGTCAATGTCCATTTCCATTATACCGGTTAGAAGCATCAAAGAAAACAGAATTTTTTGATTGGATTCACGACGATGTTAAATTCACTGATGGATACGCATCTAATCTACGTAACTGCATCGATTATGGAGAAGGAAAGTTTACTGGAATGAAGAGTCATGATTGTCACGTTGTGATGCAGAGGCTTCTTCCATTCGCTTTTGCTCATCTTCTTCATAAAGACGTCCACCAAGCAATTGCAGGAGTAGGTGCTTTCTTTCGCGATTTATGCACAAGAACACTTACTGTTGAGGGAATCCAAAATTTAAAGGCCAATATCCCGGTGATCCTTTCTAATTTTGAGAAGATATTTCCACCATCTTTCTTTGATGTGATGGAACATCTTCCGATCCACCTCCCACGAGAAGCAGAACTAGGAGGCCCGGTTCAATACCATTGGATGTATCCATTTGAGCGGTATATGTTCCATCTGAAGAAAAAGGTTAAGAATTTGAGTAGAGTAGAGGGATCTATTATCGCTCAGAGCATCAACGAAGAGGCCTCACAGTTTACTGAATATTACTTCCCGTCAGAAGTTCGTACGAAGAGTAGACGTCCTAGTCGCCATGATGATCGTGGTGAGAGAGCGATTTACCCTGTCGTTGTTCCAGAGTTAGTTTCCCAAGTTGGGCGAGTCAGTGGGAAAGGAAAAAGACGTAAATTATCTCAAGAGGAGTTTAAACACTTGCATACGTATATCCTAACCAATTGTGAAGAAATTACGGAAAACAAAAGGTAAACAAAAATTATTTTGTGTCATTTAATGTATAATTAATTATTTTATATGTTTTTTTTAACTTGTCAACAATTGTGGTTTTCGTACAGGATTTACATGGCATTAATACGCGGGTACTATATGGATAAGACAGAAGACGAGCTTCAAGTCCATAAGGAGGAGGAATTTATGCCTTGGTTGCAGTTTTACGTAAGTGTTTAAAAACGAAAAATCATTTAATAAATATTTTTTTTAATACTAATTTGTAACTTCTTTTTGTAGGTTTCTGAAGGAGTAAGAAGCGGACAAACATTTCCCACATGGTTATTGGAATTTGTTAATGGTCCAAACTACATTGCAACTTCTTATCCTAGATACTGCAGTCGTGGATATTGGTTTAGGGTTCATGACGAGAGAAGGACAACTTCAGATTCTGGTATTTCAGTGAAATCTGGTAATGATGTTTACTACGGCGTTCTTCAGGAAATATTGGAAGTGCGGTACCCAGGAATGTTAGACTTGAGGTGCATTGTTTTCAAGTGTGATTGGTATGATTCAACACTCGGTCGTGGGCTTCATGTGGACCAATTTGGTGTTGCGTCTGTTAATTCAAGTCGGAGACTAGAATCGTATGACCCATTCATTCTAGGATCACAAGCTGAGCAGGTAGGGTACAAATGTTAGTGTAATTAATACTCAATTCATTATTTTTGTATAATACTTACAAATTAATATTTTTTTTTAGGTGTGCTATATTCGTTACCCTCGCGTTACACGGCGGACAGATCCTTGGCGCACAGTTACTACAGTGACCCCGAGAGGAAGAATTTATGGAGTTGCAGAACACGATCCTTTATAGCCAGCAGAAGTTGTTCCAATGGATCCAGTTGAGCCTTCTTGTGCTCTGAATCTTGTTTTTAATTTCACACAATTTGGTTTAGTTTATTCTGATTCAGAAGAAGAACAAGGTGAATTTTATGAGGATTCAGACTCAATTCCATCTGAGGGATCAACATCATCATCTAATGCAGATTAGTTATATGTGTGTTTTGTATTATTTTGTATTTTTACAGAAAGGTGTAAATAATTTTTTTTGTATATTATTTAATTTTGACATTACGGTGTAAACCATAGGTCCTCGAAGACCACAGCTGCCGAGCATTTTATAAGCTCAACTTCAGCTTTGTATATTTTTACAAGTTTTAATAAAATCAGATTTTGCCAGGAATATATATTCCCTAAACAAACACCTTAACAAACCCACAAAACTCATTAAACCACTTTAACATTAAACCACATATAAACCCAAAACCCGTCGGTAAACCGTTGGTTTTTCCGACGGATTTCCGACGGATTCGCGATTTTTAAAACCTTAAACACGGACACGTGTTTGCGTTAAAATTACCAAAATCCGTCGGTTTTTCCGACGGGTTTGGGGGTTACATGGTTAAATTGTAATTTCTTGTACATCAAGACAATGTTAACAACAAACTTTGACAAAATAAACTAAAATATGTGATATATAAAATATTTTCAAAAGTTTTCGTTGGTCGACATGGTTCGACCGAAAGTGTTTGATAGATAAACGTATAGTTAACATACAAGTTTACCAAAAACGAAATAATCATATAAACTTTTGAAATTTTTCAAATGAAGAATTTCTATAAGTTATTTGTGTTTGCAATCATGAATTTATATTACTAAAAACATATGTTTACTGAAACGGTGCGTAAATAACCACTAAAACCACAAATCCGTCGGAAATCCGTCGGAAATTTCTGACAGATTTCTGACGGTTTTGTGGTAACACGTGTCCCCGTTTAAGGTTTGACTGGCCAACTAGAAGACATGCATATTTATATTATCCGTCGGAAATCCGTCGGAAATTTTTGACGAATTTCCGACGGAAAATGAAAATGTAACCGTGAAAATTTTTTGGTTTCCCACGATGCTTAAATTTTTGCGGATCCGTCGGAAATCCGTCGGAAATCTTTTGGTTTCCCACGATGCCTAAATTTTTTTAAAAAATATGGATTTCCGACGGATATATCCGTCAGAAATCTCGTAATATATATCGCCATTGTCTTCTTCCTCCTCACTTTCGCAGACAAGTTTCCAAAACCTCAAAATCGCCAAAAATCGCCAAATCTCCCTTACAACTGTCGATCCATCATCCAAATATCTAACAATCCCCCAAACATGTAAGTTTTTAAGTTTATATTATGGATTGTTAAGTTTATAGTTAGATTGATTAGTTTAGAAAATTAGAATTGTTAGATTTAGGTTTGTAATGTTAGATTTAGGTTTGTAATTGTTAGATTTAGGTTGTAATTGTTAGATTTAGGTTTCTAATTGTTAGATTTAGGTTTGTTATGTGTATTGAAATTATTTGTATAAATAATTTATTTATTTATTGAATTATTTCTAATTATTTTCAAATTTAAAATTTTCTTAATTTTGGTATGAATAATAATTTTTAGAAAATTATGATTATTTTTTTTATAATTTTTAATCATGTTAATAATTTATAATTATTTTCATGAATTATTCAATCTTTTATAAATCATGGATTTACAAATTTAAAATTGTTTTGGAATTAATACTTATAAATATAAATTTATGTATATTTTAGTAATTTATAAGTACTTCTATCAATTATTCATTATTTTATAAATTTATAATTGTTTTGATATAATAATGAATTTAAAATAATTTTTTCAAAATTTTTAATTATTTTGATAATGTATAATTATTTCATGTAATAATCATGTATTTACAAATTTATAATGGTTTTGGAATTAATACTTATAAATATAAATTTATGATGATTTTAGTAATTTATAAGTATTTCCATAAATTATTCATTCTTTTATAAAAATATTTTTTTTTTGGACTAATAATGAATTTAAAATATTTTTTTTAATACTTTTTTATTATTTTCATGATGTATAATTTTTTCGTATAATGTTTGATATTTTTTTTAATTTTCTAGGGATTACGGTAGGTTTGTCCGTTCAGGCGGCGGCGGACGTAGTAGTCGCCGGAGAGGTACTGCTAGTTCGAGGAGTTCTCCTATACCGGAGACACATATCCCGGAGACACATATCCCGGAGACGACGCCTATGCCGACGCCTTCACCTACTGCATCGACGCAGATGAGCGTCGAGGACTTTGTCGCTCAACCAGGACAACACACATGGTCAGTTTTTGTTAATTTTATGAATTTTAATATTTATTTACTATTAATACTTTAGTTACAATTCAAATTATTTGCAATAATTTCTTTTGTAGGTTTGGACATTCCGGAAATGGGATTTCCAAGTCCATTAACCGGATGCTCAATGGATTGCTTCGGCATCCGTACCCGACTTACAACCAAATGCCGATGGCGGATCAGGAATTGTGGTTTCGCCAATTTGTGGTAAGTACCTCATATTTTAAATAGTTTTACTTTTATTTAATATAGTTTATTTTCATTTAATTTTTGATTTGAAGCAAGAATTTACTTGGGACAGCCACATGACCGCCTCGGTTAGACGCTGCTTCGATAGAAAAGCAGCGAGAATGTATTCATGGAAGCTGAACGAGTGGAAGGAGAAGTGGCACAAGAATGATGTCCCAAGGGAGTTGCTTTCCAACCCGGGCCTATGGAGCGGGTTATGCACTTATTGGAGTGAAGAACCGACCAAGACAAGCTCCACAATTCATTCTGCGTGTCGAAACAGTGATCGCAAAGGAAAAGGCAAGGCGACGCAAAATCTAGAAGCGGTTAGTTTGGTCACACGGGCCAAACAACTGGTAAGTTTCTTATTTAATTAAAATATTGTTATTTTAGTTTTATAATTTTATATTTAAATAAATTTTTATTTTTGTAGTTTCGGCAAGATGGTGTCCCACCTTCCGCTCTAACATTGCTCAAGGATGCGCATACCAGCAGGAAGAACCATGAAATCCAAGATCCGCTGGCTCAGGAGATCATTGACAATTATGAGAAGATGAAGGAAGATTTCCTCCTTTCTCAGCCACTCACCGAAGGAACGCCTCCAATGACCGATCTTCCGTACGAGAAGATTAACGAATTCGTCTATGAGGTAAGTAAAATATATATTTAAATCATTTTTTTTTTAATTTCTAATTTTTAATAAAGTTTTCGTTTCTTACCGCAGTGTACTCCGAAGACCAAAGGTCGTGTATTTGGTCTTCCGGATGACGTATCTTCTTCTGCAACTTCGCATTTCTACGGTGATTCTCCCGATATTATGGCACAGCTCGCACAACGAGACGCTAAGATGGAAGCCATGAAGACGCAGCTGCAACAGTTCGCAGAAGAACAAGAAGCCAATCGCCTCCAACGAGAAGCGCATCACCTCCAACGAGAAGCGCATCGCCTCCAACGAGAAGCGCATCGCCTCCAACAAGAAGCGGAACGCGAGAGAACCCGCAAATTGGAGGCGGATCACCTGATATTACAGCAACGCATGGAGGAATTCTTATCCCGATTCCCGCCAGTTTGTTTTAGTTTTTTTTGTTTTTTATTTGAATTATTTTATATTTATTGAATTTTTATTTGAATTATTGGATTATTTTATAATTATTATTTCTTTAATTTTAATTTATATTATAAAACAAAATTTTAAATTTAATAAATTTATTTTTCAAAATTCGATTATATAATTAAAAAAATATTAAACAATTCCATCGGAAATCCGTCGGTTTTGTATCCGTTGGATTTCCGTCGGTTTTATATCCGTCGGAATTTCGTCGATATTTGTATATCAGAAGTCCGTCGGAAATCCGTCGGAATTAAGGCTGTTGGAATTCCGTCGGTTTTATATCCGTTGGAAATCCGTTGGTTTATATTTATCAGAAATCTGTCGGTGTTCCGTCGGTTTGAAACCGACGGAACACCGACAGATTAAAAACCGACGGTTTTCCGACAGAATCCTGATTTCGGTATTCCGTCGGAAATCCGTCGGAAAAATCGACGGAGTTCTGAAGGAGCTTTTATTTTCGACGAGATAGAAAAAACGGAAAAAACCGACGGATTTCCGATGGATTTTGCTAACTCCGATGGATTTCCGACGGAATTGGCCGTCAGTTTTGCGGTATTTTTCTTGTAGTGAAAGTTCAGTTTATAAGTACTCTACACTTACAAGGTTCCAGCTATCTTGCTAGTCTCGGCTCGTGTTTGTTCAATCCCAAAAATCCTTGCCATGCCAAAATCTGCGATTTTCGGCTTCATATCAGCATCTAGAAGGATGTTGCTTGCTTTGAGATCACGATGTATGATTGTGATCCTTGAATCGTGATGAAGATATAGAATCCCTCGAGCGATCCCTCCTATGATAACATACCGTCTTGTCCAGTCCAGCTGGAATTGTTTCACCAGGTCTGCACAATTAATCATTCCTTAAGCGATTAAACTCAATTCCAGACTTCAAGATGGAGAAAAATATCTTAGAACGCTTACAGACCAAAGAGGAAATAATCGAGGCTTTTATTGGGTACAAACTCATAGACAAGCATCTGCTCGTTCTTGAACTCTTTGCTGAAGCTTTGCCACAACAACAACCTCGTTCTTGAACTCTTTCAAGCCTTGTCCTGAAGTTCTTGATAACCTTTTCACCGCAATTTCAGTTCCGTTCGGCAATCTACCCTACAATATATATGGATTTTTCACCTCACGACAGTGTTCAGTTAAAATTTAAGAGAGAGAAATAAACAATTCAGAAGTGTAGAGAGAACTCATACCTTGTAAACTTCATTAAATCCACCTTGACCGATTTTGTTCTTGCCCAAAAAATTTTCTGTTGCAGCTTCGAGTGTCTTAAAATCAAACTGCAGTGACTGCTGACTTATGATATCATCATCAACTACAACAAAAGATATGTTTTTTTTTTTATGAAGGAAGGTTGTGTGTGTAATATATATATATATGTGACTAGGATAAAGTTTCTCACATTTGAGTTTTGTTGTTTTGACTGATTTTCTCCTCCTGAAATAAACACATCCTAGAGCAAGCAGTGCCACAATTATGGCTGCTACAACTGCAATCGCGATTAAAGTTCCTCTGGAGATCGTTTTTGCAACTGCACAGGCAAAATGTAACGTTTTGGTTTGACTCGCAAAGCTGAAAACGAGATTCAACAGTCCATTCCAGATTAACCACCGATGATTAAAGGAAAATACCATATGGAGTCTAAGAATCCAATTCAAGGCACCACTATACAGTTCCTTAGAAGCTTGAATGCTATATATTATCTTATTATTATAGAATCATACCCGAGGGTGACGTTATCCTTTTCTTGGTTACATTGGGAGGCAGGTCCGGGGCTTGAGGGTTTGGAGGAGGTGCTGACTTTGTAATGATGAAAGCATTGTAGAAGAAATAAAATTCCCACTCGAAAAAGCAGGCCGGCCTCCGAATGTTACTTCCTTGCTTCCCACTGCACCCTCTTTGGCACTCAAGTACACTTTGTCGAAGACATAAGTCACACATGGTCGATGATATCCCTAGAATACACTGCATAAGTGCGTATATACGCTGTAAACCTATCGGATTAGATACCTTAGCCGCATAACGGCTGTGTTCGGATAAAGTAGAAGCTGCTACGATCATATCCTCCATGAAGTACATCCAAATTCTGTTAAACTCTGTCACATTCACAGTGATATTTTCTGAATTACAAAGTGTTAGTACCGGTTCTAGATCGACGGAACAGACTTTTGGATCAGTTCCTGGGATACATAGGCCTAAGGCATAGATCCTTCCAGCACCTTCACCGACCGAAACGTTGTAGTAGCCGCCTTGAGAACTGACATCGAAAGCAATAGTTGAGAGAACGAGACGACGGTTGAAATCATAAGCATCGTTGGGGGTGGAATATAGTGACTCCCCGCATTGTGGTTGTGCATATACGACGCCAAATCTTGCTGCAAGGACAAAACACAGAATTGACAAGAGATTCTTCTGACACATTTTCGAGACAGAGAAAAAGAGAGAGGTAAGAACATATGTATACAATTTGCCAAATAGCTTTATAATAACAATACTTTGATAAATTCAGTACACAGGCTTTAATTTTACATTCTCAACCAAAACTGATCATTGTAAGGAACAAAAAAACAATAATACTCTGAATCTTCATGAATAGCTGCTCTCTTATGACGTTCTCAACTCAACTAGTTTAAAATATAATATAATATATATCGACGAGGTAGACAAGTCCTTCGGCTCTAATAAAGAAACAACTATCATAGTTGACCATCGTCGTTTCCAGATCCACAAGTGACAAATTCAACAAACAGTAATGGACATTAAGCAGAAGAAGCGAAGGAGAGAAAATCTAACGAAATG
Source organism: Cardamine occulta (assembly GCA_028015245.1). Classification (NCBI taxonomy): domain Eukaryota; kingdom Viridiplantae; phylum Streptophyta; class Magnoliopsida; order Brassicales; family Brassicaceae; genus Cardamine; species Cardamine occulta. The sequence continues at coordinate 3,546,709 of CM051390.1, forward strand.
TAAAGTAGACTCTGAGAAGAAGACTTAGGAACAGAGCTTGACCTGATTCCAAGTTTCCAATCTCATGGAAGAGTAATTCTGTTACTCCTGTGCGTCAAAGAAGATCGTGACCAAACACCACGATTTGAGTCGTTCTTTAGGATCCATGGGAACAGACGAAACCCTATCCCCATGAACTCATTGTCCTTCGACCCATCGAATCTGGAAAACATTGAATTAAGCAAAAGAGAAACAGAAAGCGAAACCTTTGACCAAAACTGAATTGTGCAACTGGCAACGGACCATTTGCTGTTATGCCCCTTTCGACAAAATTTTCAGCCGCTATATCCCTCTTATGTTTTTTATTTATTTTAAATTTATTTTTAAATAAGAAACTAGTTAAATCACCAAATAACCTATTGACTTTCTGTTTATTACGTTGACAACCTAATGAATCTAAACAAATAAAAAAAAGTCGGCCCATTAAGATGAAACGAAATAAAACTTTTAAATCCCAACCTAGAAACACAAAAACTAATGTATCTAAAGGAAAAACAAGATCTAAAACTACTTTCCCCCATTTCTCTCTTCTTCTTCTTCACGCACATACACATCCCCTTTTTCATCTTCACGATCTCCCTCTGTTCTTAAAAATCGAAACCCTTATTCCTCCGAGTTTGGTTTATTTTTTTGTCTTTCTCTCTTCTTCTACTTTACTCCTCATTCATTCAGCTTCAATTTATACAAATTCTCCTCATTCAACACGTCTTTTTCTTCTTTGTCAATATCGAGTCTTCTTCTTCCGTTTCTAGTACTCTTCCGCCTCTAATCTCCACCGCCGTTCAGCCACCATCGTCTTTTGTAAGGTTTATATTACAGTTACTGTTTAGGAATTTCAAATTGATAAGTTTGGGTTTGTTTTTAGAAATTTCGACAATAGGGGAATGTCCACCATAATTTAGGAACTACAAAAAAAAAATTACATAGTCTGGGAGTGAAATGTCAGTTAGGGTGTAGAAAATTTATCAAAATTGTAGATAGTTAGTTTTGTCTAAAAATAAGATATGTTTCTTTGAAATTGTGTCTATTAATTGGTGTGAAACTAAGGTTTCAAATGTTGTTTTCATAATGCAGTTATGGTGCGAACTAGAAATGGTATTTCTAAAACCCCACCTCGGTCTTCTCTAGAGGATGAGAATGTGCCTGAGACGGATCAGCCTGAACCGGAGATGGATCAGCGTGAACCAGAGACGGATCAGCGTGAGAAAGAGACAGATCATTCTCCTGAGCTGGAGAACCAGGTATATAATAAGTACAACTGATGTAATACATGTAGGTTCATTTAGGTAAACCTAGTACAACTGATGTAGTAGTAGTACAACTACTTTAAATTAGGTATAGTGGATTTCCCGCTAATTTTTGGAAATTTATATTAGGTATAACTAAGTAAACTTGGTGCAACTTATAGCTAAAATGTTCTTGTTGTAGGATGCTGAGGAGGTACAGCAACCTGCTAAGTTTTATCATCGGCCGGAAGACTACTCGAAAAATTGCAAGTTCATGATTAGGTGCAATATCTCCAATGTGTTGGATAACTTGGAGATGTACCTTTCCGACATGGAGTTGGATTGGTTCAAAGATCAGAACCAATTCAAGCATCTCTTCCACATGCCGAGGGAGAAAAACCGGAAGTTGATGGGCATGTGGATGCTCATGTTGCGGACGGCTTGCCTCAAGAAGAGGAAAGAGTGGTGGTTCATTGTCAACGGAGTTCCGGTCCGTTATTCCATAAGGGAGCATGCTTTAATATCCGGACTTAATTGCAAAGATTATCCCGAAGATGGTGACAACATTGGGAGCTATGACTTTGTGCTAAGACAGTTTAAAAGAAAAAATAAGATCTTCTTGGCGGATGTAGAAAAGAAGCTGAAGACGATGCCATCATGTGAAGATCGGTTGCATATGGCTGTGCTTTACCTCCTCAGCTCCATCATCAAAATGAAGGCGAAGGTACCTTCAGCCATTGAACCTTTTATTCTGAAAATTGTTGATGATCTAGAGGTATGCAAGAGCTATCCGTGGGGTAGATACACATTTGAACATTGTTCAGATGTGATCCGCAAGTGTTTGACGTCTTTAAAAGGAGAAGTCAATGAGAAAGTATCCTTGACATTTCCCGCATTCATAATTCCATTAGAGGTAAAAATATTCAAACTTTTTGTTTCATGTATTTATTGGTTATAATGTTTGTACTAATGAAGCTGCTTTATTTCTTATAGCTTTTGGCATTTGAGGCTGTGGATGCTCTTAAGGTAACGTACCATGAAGATTTCAGATCGAGCCATGGCTGTCCAAGGATGTGCCAGATGAGTTTCAAAGACACGGGGATGAAAGGATATCCATTAACTGACATCAATGAGACGCTCGGTGAGACAAAGGTAAGATTCTATTTTTGTGAAGGATTCTGTTTTTGTAAAAATTTGATTGTTATTAAAGGTAAGATGAAACGAAGGAAGGTTTAGGTTTCTTCTTTTGTATTTATGATGTTATGTTATGGGAACTTTTTTTATGTTTTTATTTATGATACTTCAATGTTGTGTGGTTGTGTTATTTGGAACTTGTCTTGATGATGTAGGAACTTGATTTCCGTTTGGAACTAATTTAGATGAGTCCTTTTTAAAATTTTCCAATTACCGTAGTTGTACTAATGCTTCCAATTAGATGTACCATGTTGTACTTAGTTGTACGTTAGTTTTCATAGTTGTATCGTTATAAATTTACATAGAAATTTAATTTTAAATTTTAAATGTAATTTTAAATTTTATATTTAATTTTATATTTTAAATTTAATTTTAAAATTAAAATTATATATTTTAATATAAATTACATTTATTTGATTATTATTCCTAGGATCAGACAAATATAAAAAAAGACAAAAGTACCTAGTATAGACAAAAGTATATAGTCAGAAAAAAGTACCTGAGACCGACAAAGAGTACGTCGGATAAGACAAAACTACGTTGTACTCGAGATAAACCATTGTCCCATAGTTGTACCACAGTTGTAACATAGTTGTACCAAAACTGAATAGTTGTACTTTGGTTGTTTAATCTTAAATAAGTTGTACTATACTTAAACCTCATAAATTTTAGTTGCACTAGTAACAGTGGATTAATAATGTTGATTTCCTATAATTTCATAAACAAAAAATGTAGTAAATAACATTTTTCCCAATTCTCAATAATTGAAGTCTTTCCCATCCAAAGAAACCATAAGAGTATAAGAGATATGTTTGTAAAAATCTAGTGTTATGCATATTTTTTTAGTTATACATTAACAAAAATAATCATAAACAAGTTTTTGTAATGCAAAACCACATAACAACAACAACATCATAATCAACATCACATAACAACAACAACAACAACATCTTCCGCATAGAGACTAAGGGACATTTGTTGTACTTTCACTACCGTAAAACCATCCTCTCCCTCTTTGACTTGATCCTCGGCCTCTTTGACTTGATCCTCGGCCTCTTTGACTTGATCCTAAATGTCTATTACCATGTTCTCCAACTGATGTGTGCCTTGCTTTTTCATTTCTCCCCTTTTTCTTTTTATAGTTTGGAGGTTCAGCATACATCTCTTGGACCTCGGTGGGAATAACCCACTGAGACTGATGAGGTACTAGATAAACTGATCTACAATATGCCAATGCCCACTGCTCCATCCAATAATATTTGGTGCATAACTCATGAACTTGTACTTCTCCATTTATGTTTTCTCTATTTGCCGCCAATGCATGGACACAAGGATACTTATCTATGTCAAACTGCTTGCAACCACAAGTTTTCCTATCCAAATCTACCACATAACTTATCCCATCAAGCCCCATAACTGTGTATTCTTGACGGTAGCTGTTTATCTCAGTAACCTTGAACCGATTTGCTTCTTGTAATCTTTCATTCATGAGACTCTCCAGCTGAGGAACCAATTTTTGTGATGAAGGAACTTCTACAGAACTTTTCCGATGCCTGTTAGACCATTCAGATATTTTTTCTACAATAACATCCAACATTGGTAATAGCGAGTACTCTCTTGTAGCTACAAACACACCATTGATCGATTCCACAATATTACTGGACATCAAATTGTACCTATCACCTACAAAATAACTTCTTGCCCATTTATCACAAGTTGTACTTCTATCCAAATACTCGCCTGCAGATGGGTACCTCTTTCTAAAAGCCACATACAGTTTCTTGAACTCAGCCTCCGTACAAGCTTTTGCACATTCAATGAACATAGAAACAACAATTTCTTTCTTGACGTGGTGAACACTCCCTTTCACATTCTGCGCCAAATGGTACATGCAATATCCATGTTGAGCTAAGGGGTATACTTCACTAACTGCCTTGATGATACTTTGATGTCTATCCGTAAGAAACACCAATTCTTGGGAATCTGGAATAACCGATTTCAACATTTCGAGAAACCAAGTCCAACTAGCATCTTTCTCACCATCAACTACACCAAAGGCAAGTGGGTAATGGTGGTGTTCAGGATCTTGAGCTGTGGCAACAATTAGAACTCCACCATATATATGCTTAAGGAAAGTTCCATCCATAATTATAACTTTTCTCATCGCCCTAAACCCTTCAATGGAAGCTCCCAATGCAAAAAAACAAGTACTGAAACCTGTGTTGCTCATCTACATCAACACATGTGACTGTACCTTGGTTGTTGAGTTCTAAATTGTGCATAAATGAATACACAGACCGAAAACTTTCTTCTGGGCTGCCACGCACATAACTAGCAGCTTTTATTTTTCCTCTATATGCGGTAGAGTATGACACTTTAACACCAACGTTTCTATGAACCAAACCCACAAGCATCTTTGGAGTTGGGGTTTCAAATGTACTAGGAAACTCTTTATTCAAAAGAGATGCAACTATCCGCTTTGTGCCTTTCCTTCTGTTTTTTCTAGTACTAGTACTACTCGCTGGAGAGCATGTATGCAGCTTGTTGTGGGTTCTTATTGAGAAATAACTTGCACCCATAAGTATTGCAGCCCGTAAATTCCACTTGCAACCGCTAAGTCGTTCACGACATTTGACCACATATCTCTCTTTATCCGATTCATAATATCAAACTCAAAACATTTTTTATGTGCAGCAATTTCAACTATATCTTGTATTTCTACCTTACTTTGAAACTTTTGATCCAAGACTACATTTATATCATCTTCCCATGCAACATTTCCATCTTTATTCCCTTCTATTTCTCGTCCATCCTCATTTTCCCCTATTTCTCCTCTAGTTTCTCCTTCTTCTACAACATCTCCAAGCTGATAGTATTCATCCAAGTTCACGAATTCTTCATCATCAAGTGCATCATTTTCACATGTGTTCTCCAACCCATGTTCCATTCGTTCTTCTCCGTAAATACTAAGTAAACCATCATTAACACAAGCTGCACTTTCATTTCTTACTACTTCTTCAAACTCCATATTTTGTGCAACATCTTCCAAAGGCTCAACATGCAAAATATTCCCACTTTGATCATAATGACATGTCATAATATAGACACGCAAGTCTTCATCATCCTCGATTATTGATGGTCTATGCTTATGATCCGCCTTCGGAGTGTAACTAAGTTTCAGCCTTGTCGCATCTTCATCTCTTTTCATCTTCTTGCATATGCTATGAACCAACTCTGAATAAGTTACATCCTCTACCGATGTCTTCATCATCAAAGTGTAAATTCGATCTTCGTTTTGAATCCATTCCATATAACCTCCTCCGGTTTTTGAATAATACCCTCCATAATCAAAATATATGATTATGCAAAGCTTCATATTCATTTCCCCCTGAAAAATAATAAAAATCAAAATTGAATATTAGTATTAATATTAGTAGTCGTAGTTGTACCAAGTTGTACCTAGTCGTACCAAGTCGTAGTTGTACCAAGTTGTACCTAGTCGTACCAAGTCGTAGTTGTACCAAGTTGTACCTAGTCGTACTAGTTTTACTTTATTTACATAGTTGTATCAGTTGCACTTATTTCTGGGTAAGTTTTAGATTTCTAGTTTACAGTCGTGTTCGAATTTTATTTCTTTTCACCTACGATTCACTATAATTTCACCACTATCAACTGATACGATTGTTACTAACTAACTAATTGATCAAGAAAATGAGTTTTATCTTCCAATGTGCAAACAAAACTCAAAAAAAAATTAAAATCTACAAGAACATTTGAAATCTATAAATTTCTCAACCTTAAACTTTGAATTTAAACCTCCGATATGGGTTAAAAATCACCCAATACAACAAGAATTCATTAATATAACAATAATACAAAAGGAATAGGAAAATAATCACCTCAAATAAAGCTTCAAATTTGGCTATGAAGGTTTGTCCGGTTTGTCTAGGCAAGAAGAAGAAGAAGATGAATTTTTACTTCTTTTTGATTGGTCCACATTTAATTTTGTCATTTAATTCTCACCAATCATAAACCTAACTTTATTTTGTTTGTTTGATTAAATTTAATAGAACTAATAAAAGGAAGGAGGGTCAAAAATGTAACTCAACTTATGGAAGGATATAAACATTAAGGAAGGGCATAAAGAAAAATTTTAGTGTCCACAAGGATATATTAGCCATTTATCCACTGGCAACTGCATAAGAAAAACGCAAGAGCCGTCAAAAAAAAAAATGCAAGATTGAATTTGATTATTTGAAAGAGCCAGCTAAACAAAATAAAATAGCTTCGGTTTAGGTTTAATCTAGTACCGGTTTAGTAAATTACCAGTTTTGGTTTTAGACAAACCAAACCCCTCTGTTTTTTTTTGTTTTTATCAGGTAATAAACATTACACGCAAGAGACTGTATAATCATCAATTTCAACGAAAGAATAAAGAATATCATCTTCAACGAGGTTCTAAATCTGTAATCGATGCATCATTGATAGAACAAGAAGCTGGTTTTCCATACAAATTCGAGACTCGGTAGCGGCTACTCTGGAAGAAAAATTCAGGGCTACTTGCGAGTAGCAAGATGATTGTAGACATCATTTGACGATCTTCAAGATTTGCTTGAACACACAAAAGTGCAATATGAATGCATCTTATAACTTCATCGCTCGGACAATCAGGGCCGGCCCTGAGAATTAATGGGCTACAAGCCAAATATAATTTATGGGCCTATTAATTAATAATGTAAATTTCAAAAAACAAATTAATAATGTAAAAAAAAAATGTTTAGAAGGAAGGAATCGAACCGTGCACCAGAAGCCTAACTTCTCTCCCAAAGTTGGGTCTAAGAGTTGTAAAGCCAAACCTTTTCTCCATAGTCTCCAAGCCTAACATTAATATATGATCAGATAATTAAATATTTATAATTTTTTGGTTATAGTGATGAAGAAATCATTTTTTTAAATTACTCAAATGTGTAACCAAATTGGCAACGGATCCATCTTTCGGATAAAAGCTACTATTCATGCATCTTGCCACTTTTTTTTTTTTGATATGAATGTAAATATCATTAAAAGAAATGAAAAGTTTGCTTTACAAAATATTGTTCAGCTGTTTTTGGTGCCTTGCCAAAAAAGAAATAAAAAACAAGGGAACATTTGGGTCTAGTTTAGGAGGCTATGATAGGGGGGTTAGTCCCTTTGTAGCCAATGAGCCATTAGGTTGCTGAATTTCTTCCGCTTCCTTCTAGCATTGATTGTGTTTCTTATTTGCTTGTCAATGGCCTTGAAGACGATCGGTGCAGGGGTTGCTTGCTGAGTATGGAGCCTCTTGTTTCACTCTTTCCATATGTTATAAACTGTGGAGTGAGCGACCAATTTGCGGAGGAGGGAGGGGGATGTATCCAAAGATAACTCCGTCCATGCGATAAGGGAGTCCCAAGTGAAAAAGGTGTGAGCTGGAAGGCCAAGTCGAAATAAAACAAAACCCCAAACCATGTCACTGAATTCACAACGGAGAAGCATGTGATCTCTAGTCTCATCATAAGCAGAGCACAAATAACATCTAGTGTCCGTGGAGATACCCCATGAGGCGATCCGAGTTCTAGTAGGCAGTCTGTCCAACTGAGCTATCCACATGGTGAAAGCATGGGCTAGAGTAGCTCCTTTGAACCAGATCGCATTAGCCCAAGGCTTAACATTCTCACGAGGTCGCAGAACTTCCCATGTTAATCTTGAGGAGAAAACCGTGTTGTTGTGCCCATTTACCGACCAAACATAATGATCCTCCACCAACGATGAAGTTGGAAGATGACTGGTAGTAAGGTGGATATGGAGGCTGAGTAGCTGCTCTGATCGAGGCTCAGGGAGTCACCAACCTACTGAAGAGCAAGCAGCAGCCACTCTAGAGTTAATTGGAAGTCCCACAAGACGAGGTCCATCAGATCCAAGCAGCTTGATTAATGGACCTAGAGGGGTCCAAGAATCAAACCAGAAGATTGCTTTCTGGCCATTCCCAACAACATACTTGACAAACGTTTCAGCCAATGGCCGAAGCCTAAGAAGAGTTCTCCATCCCCACGAATCATTCAAATTTTTGTCAAATTTTCGTTTCAGCCAATGCATCTTGCCACTTTTGATCTCAAGAACTAATACTCCAAAGCTATAGACATCATATTTTATGGAGAATCGACCGTTCATTGCATATTCAGGAGCCATGTAACCGCTGCACAAAAAATCCAGCGAAAGACTTTGAGTTTACACTTTACTTGCAAGTTGCAATGATCAAAAGGTTTCACCAGAGTGACAATCACTTACAAGGTTCCAGCTATCTTGCTAGTAATGTGATATATAAAGTTATCTCGAAGATTATTGCAAACAGGTTGAAAGGCCTTCCTCCCCATCTGATTTTACTTAACCAATCAACTTTCGTAAAAGACATTTTATTAATCGAAAATTTGTTGCTTGCGACGGAGTTGGTAAAGGACTATCACAAGGACTCGATCTCGTCTCCCTGTGCCATAAAGATAAATATATCGAAAGCTTTCGATTCTGTTCAATGGTCTTTTCTGCTTAATTCTCTAAAATCACTGAATTTTCCAGACCAATTCATTCATTGGATTTCGTTATGCATCACAACTGCTTCCTTCTTGGTCCAAGTGAATGGTGAAGTAGCGGCATTTTTTCGAAGTAAGAGAGGCTTCAAACAAGGTTGCTCTTTGTCTCCATATTTATTTGTTATAGCCATGAATGTGCTTTCAAAGTTGATGGATAATGCGGTAAGTACTAGACAAACAAGTTATCACCTGAAATGCAAGAATATTGGTCTCACACATTTCAGTTTCGTCGATGATATTATCTTCACCGATGGTAAAGTTCGGTCGGTTGAAGGGATAGTTAAAGTTTTTGAAGATTTTGCAAAGATTTTGGGGTTGAGAATAAGCTTGGAAAATCCACAATTTATCTTGCATGTGTTACAACAAATATTCAAGATGAGATTAGTTCGTGGTTCTCTTTTACTTCGGGCCGACTTCCGGTAATATATTTGGGACTTCCCTTGCTTACTAGGAAGATGACTTCAACAAATTACCTCCCTCTGCTAGAAACAATTTGTAATCGTATGAGTTCATGGTCTGTAAGTTTCTTATCGACCACGGGAAGGCTCCAGCTCATAGCGCTTCAGTCTTAATGAGCATCGTAAATTCTGGTTATCAGTATTTCGTATCCCTCAAGCGTGTATCAAAGAGATTGAAAAATTATGTTTCTCTTTTGATATAGGAACCAAAAGCGTGGTGATAGGAGATGAAGTCTAAGCAGCTGGCCGTACGGCGCTCTCTACTTAAACGAATGGATGAGACATATAACAAACAAGAGATGGATCGAAGTTTGCCACATAAAGTTGCGGAATAAATTTCTGATAAGAACACAAGTCAATGACTATGTGAATCTCACACAAAGACAGAGATTCCATTTGCTTTCTAAGGGAATCACACACAATAGAAAAGACAAGCAAACAAAGCCAAAGCTTCAAAAGTGAGAAAATTCTCGGTTTTCTTATTTCTTTCAAAATTCAAGTGTGATTTACAATGAATAAAGAGCTGGGATTTTATAGGCTCGTGCATAGCTAATATAAGACAATAAATAAAAAATAAATCAACATAAATACAAATAAATCAGCATAATATATAAATCAATCAACTATTTGATTGATATGGCTTTTAAAAGCCTTTACTTATTGAAAGTATCTTGTGGGTGTAGAAGGTCTCCAAGTCGTGCTCAATGAGTTTGAGAAAGAATTCTTGGCGTTTGAATACGATCGGGTCCAACTAAGGCAACTCGGGTCTTGGATGAATTTGCTTGAACCCTTGTGGTTTGGTGCATCTAAGGACGCCTATAAGAGCATCTTGATGTAGAGGATCTCCAAGTTTCCATATATGACTTTTGGATGAGACAAAACAAGTGGGATGTGAACTTTCCATAAACGGATCTGGTGGTTTCTCTTTGATTTCTTTGAACTCCTCTTCATTGTATATGGTCTTTAGGCGTGTAAGAGAGTTCTCCTGTATATTAATCACCTCCTTATCTCTATGTTTCACCATTGGTTGGATGTCCTCATCATCTTTTCTTTGTTCAGGGCCAGAAATGAATCCAAAGAAAGCTAAAATGGCTTGGGAAGAGATATGTAAACTGAAGAAAGAAGTAGGACTTGGTCTACGACCTTTGACAGAGGTTAACACCCTTTTTGTCTTAAGTTGGTTTGGCGAGTAGTCTCCTCTCAACCTTCTTTGTGGGTAAAGTGGATTCAAATATATTTGATAGGAAAGGTCTCCTTTTGGTCTATCCGTGAGAACACTAACATGTGCTTATGGATGTGGAGGAAAATATTTAAAGTTCGAGCTCTTGCTCGAAATTTTCACAAGGTGGATGTTCAAAGTGGGGAAAATACATAATTTTGGTTTGATATTTGGTCAGATTTGGAATGCTTACATGATAAACTCGGAATGCGGGGTGTTACTGACCTGGGAATCC